>VHZZ01000093.1:152179-164201 GCA_009801015.1 Silene noctiflora
GGGACCAATTTAGAGCAAATAAGAAACACCTTGTCGGTTGTTGCTGCGCTTTTAGCAACAATTACATTCGCTGCCGGATTCACTCTTCCCGGTGGCCTTAACAGTGACAGTGGTGAAGCACTCCTTGCAACGAAAGCGGGTTTCTTAATATTTTTATTGGCGGATGTATATGCAATGTGTACTTCCATGCTAGTCCTGTTCTCCTTGATCTGGTGTATGGTTTCAGAAACCGACATGGCTTTGTTATTGGTTGATCGAAGTGTGTTCATACTAATGCAGTCATTATATGGCACATTGTTGGCGTTTATAGCGGGTATCTACACTATAATAGCGAACAGTTCCTTATGGGCAGCCATTCTTATCTTGGTCATGTGTTCGATCATTGGAATCTCGGCAAATAGAACCATTTTGCATATGGTGATTTCCAACTTAGCTCCTGCCGCGGATAGAGAAAAACAACATCAAACGCAATTGCTTGAACAGGTAAGAAGATTTAACAAGAACCGTTTTAACTACCTAAAAGGTTACCATTTTTTTATGTGTGTTATACAATACAATTATGCAAACAAACATAAGAAAAAATATCCTCACATTCTATGATTTATTATCTATATATTGAATTCCAAACTCTATAAATTAAAGGCTATAAATTTTTGAATGATAATGGAGATCATATATTTATTTATTTTTTCCATTTGAAGGAACTGTTGGAGGTAAGAACTGAAAGATGATGAGAAGACAATCAAATTGATTACTTCGTACCATGCTTTTTTTTTCTCTATGTCAATAAGGTAACAATCCCTTTCAAGTTTTACGTATCATCGATTCTGTTTTATATTATAGTTGGTCATTATGATTGTGAATCATGTACATTGATTTGATAGGTAGAATTTGACACTAAGGGGGTTGTTTGATTAACTATTTAGAAATGGGAATGAAACGCGAAACCATAAAAGTATGAGGTTTCAATTTCATATATTTCAAAACTTGTTTGGTTCATTGGAAAAATAAACATAAATGAATGAATTTTGAATCCATGCGAAGAAAGGTTGGTATGAGATTCCAAGGGACTGAGATGGAGTTATAATCCATTAGGTATCTAACTCCATTCCAAAACGCTCCAACCAAACATTACAATAGATTAAATAATTCCAATCCATTGTTTCAATGATGCCAACCAAGCATCCCCTAAATCTCTTAATTTACTTTTCAGGATCCGATAATCATGGAAATTGTGACACTATATTTTAAATATGACTAAATTAAAATAAGAATGAAAACATATTAAGTGTGGAGATTGTAGAGTATAGAGAAGATTATGATTAAAATAAGAAGCAAAAAAAATTACGAATAATGATACAACTTTTTGTTTTGTTTTTTTGTTTTTTTCTAATTTATAAAATTAAAATTGTAAAGATTATAAAAAAATATATCATTGTGGTTGTTGTGCGGAAGCGTGAATAGCTCGTGTTGAGCATCTCCTGCATCTGTGTCCATTGTCATTAATAGTACGATATTATCCGCTTTGGGCTTAGCCCTCACAGATTTGCTCTTGGTTTCCTTCTCATAAGGCCTCGTACTATTATATTTTCCGAACACTTATAAAAATGATCTTTCATCTTTATTCTATCGATGTGGGACATGAGTTTACACCCTAACAGTGGCCTTGTGGAAGTACCATACACAGACACACAGTCATGGGGCGACCCATGAATTTCGGAGGCCCTGTTCTGAATATCGAGTTGAGGCCCCAAAATTATTAATCACCATTTACTTCAGGTCCTAAACGAAAATTATTAATCACTTTTCATCGAGCTAATTGATCACGGTCGTACATTTTTCTAAGTAAATTAAAAAATAAAAATTTGAGAAAAAAAAGGGAAATGCTATGATTTATTTTAGACTTGTATAAAACATTAATTTCATAAATAAGACGGTTTCACATATGAGACAGTTTACTTTTGTAAATAACATTTATTTACAATAAATAAATTGTCTTTTTGTAAAATGAAATTGTCTCACACAATAATGAATATAAAATATAAATATAAATAAAAAGTTAAAAGATGAAGGTCGTAGTAGTGGTAAATTACAAAAGAACCAAGAAATTTTTCCAAGTTTATGCTCTACTTAAAAAAAGGAAAAAGAAAAAAATATGCTTGATGCATAGCCTTTGGGCTGTATAGTTGCATTTAATGTAATAGATTGGGCTTAGTTAGATTTTTCATGTTAAGTTATACGATGTAGTCCGCAAAGAGGGGAAAGGCAGTCATTTTCATTTGATGTAATAGATTGGGCTTAGATTTTGGGGCCCTATTTCTCCTTGGGCCCCTGTGCTGAGGACCGAACTGCACTAGCTTTGGGCCTCCCCTGCACACAGTGACGAATCCACGAGACTTTTTCCGGGGTCTTGGGAACAAAATTTTTTTGGTGTACTTTGGTCCAATGATGTAAATTTATATTTTCATCTATAAATGGATATTATATTTCACAAATAGGATTATACATCCAGTTGTATATAAGCATTGTATAACCAAGGTATAAGAATCCGAGCTTATATGTATTTTTTCTGAGCTAATGCAATGTTCATATTTTTAATGTGTAAATGGATGAGATCAAATACTTTCTAATAAAACTCATATTCTTTAACATAAAGCTCGGATACTTTCTAATTCATGGATTATATTTCCTTGAATCCTAAAGAAAATTTTCTGGAACCGCTACCGACCATACAAGTGGGTGTTTTTCGTATAATTTAACCCCTAGACTGTACAGTTAGACTGTTAGTTCTCCGGGTTTACTTTGATGAAACTCTCCTAAGCAGTATATTAACTAACAGTCCGTCTTGCTGGTGACGGGTGTGAACACGTCACAAGCTTGTGACGTGAGATAAAGGGACACTCCTACTTGCCTCTTCCACTTGCAAACTTGTCTCACCTCACAAGCTTGTGACGTGTTCACACCCGTCACAAATGAGAATTTGTGATTAACTAATATGCATATTATGCATGCTTCTTCTCATTATTTGAACATCATTCTTAATATAAATACATTGATTGGGAGGAAGTCTAGTTGAATAATCGTCTTAGAACCCTTTGTGCAGGTTCTTAAATCAAGTTCTTGGTGGATGTTTGCTGTGATTGAGATTTCAAGTGATGGTTTCGAGTTATATATAATTCGATTTGATTTTAGTTTAAAACATTATAAAGTTTTTTGTGATGTAGGTGGGTATCTACATTCCAATTTGTATAGAATCATTTCATTTAAATTTCTTTRGCTTTAGTAATTAGTCGGTTTTTCATGGTGTTTTCGCCACCATGGCCTTGAATTATAATAAAACTTTACGTTTTAGTATATATTGAATATTATGGAGTACATGGTACTTCACTTATAAAAGTTAACAATGAAGCTTTTTTCGAGAGATTTTAGAACATCAACATCATTTTTTTTGTTTTGAGAAGTATTTAGTAAGACGGTAGATGATCACGAAAACGTTATTGTGAAATACTTTGAATATCGCTACTATTTTTTCTCATAAAAGTATTCTTTGATAATCATTCTAACGAAACACATAATGTAAAAATTTTCGAAACACATATTTGGATCCGTAGCGAAAAATACTTTCATTTGTGTATAATTTCTACATTATTTACTATTATATTGTTGATAATATAACATGATTAAACTATTGGGTTTGAAATATTTTTTATAATTGTAATACTAATAAAATAGTTTAGTTCCAATAAAAAAATAATTATTTTATAAGAAAATTAAAAAAAAAATCCTTCTGAAATACAATTTTAGTCCATTGAAATAACTTGATTTTATAATAACTTTTTTCAAGCAAGTACATGTTTACGTGAAAATCACTATCTAATCATCTCATTTAGTGATTTTCTTTAGAAAAAATTGGGCATAGATTATTTTTTTCTCTTCATTTGCACGCACTAAGACAACTGCTTGAATTTATTATAATCAATCAGAAATAAGCACCCTCATACAATTTTATTATCCTTAGACACTTATTAATTCAATTCTTTGAAAAAAAGGCTATGGAAAATCCTGTCGAAAAAGCTCAAAAGGCGGATAAGGCACATGTACTGATCCTCCCATGCCCATCACAAGACCACATCAACCCAATGCTTCAATTCTCCAAACAATTGGCGTACAAAGGTAAAAAGGCGACATTAGTCACAACAGTTTACCTCTCTAAATCAATGCACATCAATACTATCCCATCTGGCGATGACCCACAAATCGAAGTAAGGATCATCTCAGATGAGTACGATGAGGGCGGTAGGGCCCAAGCCGTGTCCACGGAGGCCAATGTCGCCAGCCTATGGGATGTGGGCCCAAAGACCTTAAGTGGGCTAATCAAGAAGTTGAGTATGGAAGGGGAGCAAGTTAAGCCTGTAATTTATGATGGGTTTTTTCCATGGGCCTTGGATGTAGCCCAAGATTTTGGGCTTGCTGGGATGTGTTTTTTGACCCAATCTTGTCAGTGAATAGTGTGTACTATCATGTTCAACGTGGGCTGATCCAGTTACCGTTATCCGGACCTGTTAAGTTGTCCAGTGTTCCGGAGCTCCAACTAAGCGATACACCGTCGTTTGTGTACGAATACGGGTCTGACTCAGTTTGGTTTAATGTGTTATTGGGACAATTCTCAAATATTGATCAAGCTGATTGGGTGCTCACTAATATCTTCTACGATATGGAAAAAGAGGTTGATAGGCTAATGAAGCTGTTTGTCAAGGTGGTGGTTCTGATAGAAATATTGATGAATTTGTTGAGTATGTATTGGGTAGACAATAATTTCAATAAGTTATTGATTAAGAAGCTAGCCAAATATCATTTCCAAAAGAAAGAAAGAAACTAGTGAAATATGTTTTTACAAATGACATGGTGTCTAATTAGTCGATGAGCCAGTCTTCTAAGAGACCGTCTTATAATAATTACTATGTATGCACAAATACTACTATATAACCTGTTGTACAAGTTCATCGTACAATCATAACAAATTTAACCGAGTTTATATGTATTTTTTTCGAGCTTTATAATTTTTGATTTATATTTTAATTTTTTGATATTAAAATTTAAATCTAATTGAGCTTATATATACTATTCTCGAGTTTCATTATAATTTTTTAAAACCAATCTTTTTATTATGGAGCTCATATTCTTTCAAATAAAGCTCGTAACATATAAGCCCAAGCTCAAATAATTTATTATAAATACAACCAATACAATTGATTGTATAATCTATTTACTGGTATGTATGTGTGAAATGTGTCATTAACTACTTTAAAAATTAACACCAGAAAAAAATAAATGGATGATTACACCAATTATGTGAAAGATTTTACCTAATTACTATTAAGAGTCTGACTTTTAGAAAAAATTGTAATATCATACAATGAATTTTAACATATTTAAATATGAAATGCAAGGCTTCATGTCATTGAGTTATTCTATTTGTATTTCGTACAAAATAGTCTTACAGAACAATTTTTTTTTTTCTTCTAAACTTAATGATCGAACAGATTGCTAAGTCCAATTGACTACACAGTAAGTTGCATATAAGATGGAACGAGTAAATAAAATAGAGGTTAAATACTCTATATATACCAGTGTAATTTTATACGGAATATTCTCAATATCGGTTAAGAGACTATCCCACATTTGAAAGTGACATAACATATCTCATAGAACTATGGAATATTTTAGTTTTTTTTTGCTTAAATGAGGGTACTTATATCGTCGGTGAGAATTGATTCCAACTTCATGATTGGACTAAGAATACTCTTACCACATCGGCTAACTCTCTGTAGTTTAACAATTAATTTGTCCCGCTAAAGGACACACAATGAGAATTAAACTGTACTTCCTCCGTTTTTATATGATGTACCCATTTATTGGATATATGGGTGAAGTATTTTAATAAAATGGGTACATCATATGAAAACGGAGAAAGTATTATTATTATTTTTTTTACAGTGAGGTAAAAAATATACTCAAATCATAGCTGATTTTGCTATAGAGTAGGCGACCCTATTAAAGTTTCTAAGACAATAACTAATATAAAAAAAAAGTGACTAGAAACAAGTAAATTATCAAGTAAAAGAAGGATGACTTTTGCATGATGATCCAAAACAGCAATGCCAGCAACTTGGAAGGCAAGATTCAAACAATTTGTAGTAGCTTCAATGTGACTATAACCACCTCCAATAGCATCAGAAATCGCAAAGTGAAGTGCAGAAGCTTCAGCTTGGAACTCCCTTCGATCCAAACCAAATGTAACATTGACTTTTTGACACTATTTATGGATGTAGAGAATCTTTGATATTATTTGTAATAYATAWGAGAAAATATAGTCATGTGAGATCTTGTTTGATTTATCGTAATGAATGCTATAAGAATATCAAATTTTTATAATTTTTAATAATCTGTAACTAAAGATATCCACRTTGCAAAAYGCGYCTCGACAAGTGTGAWAAAGTCAATGTTACCTTTGGTTTGGATCGAAGGGAGTATTAATGAATGATAGTACCAATGCCATTCTGAAAAAATCATCCCGGCTTTAATATCCGTCTTCCACCGCGTTACATTTAATCCTAATGTAGCCTGAACAAATTCCTGTACCCATAATTACATGAGGATACAAGTTATCGGTAATTATACATTTCCACCATTCATAGTATGCATTTCCACCATCATCTGTACTTTTGAGTTATCGGTAATTATAGAGGTATACGACTATTGTATGTGAAATAAATGAGTTATATTTTACTCAAATGTATAGATTTGATTGGAATAGAAAAAATAATAAAATGTGATAATTTTATACTCCCTCTATTTTTCTGTTTTCTTCTCATTTATCTAATATATGAGAGAACTATTCTAAGACAGTTGCATACAAAGTAGTACCTACTAATTATTTCCTTTGTTAAACATAGTCAACTATATGTATTGTCTAAATCATAACTGATCGAGTTTATACCTTGTACAAATTGGTTACCAAATGTAGAAGATAATTTTTTTATTACGATGATATAAAATATGACTTAGCTACACGATTAGCTAGTATTTTATTAAAATAATATTAAAAAATAAAAGAAAATGAATGAATGAATAAATGATGTAGTGGTGGCCGGTGGGCAAGTATGGACATAGTAATATACAGGGTGGAGTTGTAGGAGCATGCTTGAATCAAACCCAATCAGAGTTGACAAAAAATAAATCCACGTGGGAAATGTACTCTCCCACGGAATTTTACAACTCACATACCTAAAAAGTCCTTCTAAAGTAATGATGGATTGCTTGTCTTTTGACTTTTTATGGGGGCTATGTAGATAAGGGCATTACAAGTCTCGTGCGCCTGTATATTTGGCCGTGAATTTTGGGACTTGAAGAGTTATAAGAAGTCTGTATTTGTCCTTATATGGTGATGTACTTGTCGTTAAGGACATGACTACATAAGTTATAATGATTCAAAGATGACTTAAATTTGGCTAGGTGTTCCACCCCATTCATTATATTCATTTCCATCAATCATCTAGCTGTACCATTGAGTTATCAGTAATTATAGAAGTATATGATTATTGTATTGTGTCATAAATGAAAATGAATGTTGATAATTTTATATTTTCATACATTTCTGAAATAATAAAAAGTGGTTATTTTTTATGTCATTGTATGATACTAGAGTTGGCAATAGGTCGTGCGGGGTCGGACCAGTGCCGGCCCATCGTGCTTTCTCCATATTTGGCCCGGCCCAAGCACGGATATTGGGCTTCTTGGGCTATGCCAGGCCCACTAACTCCAACCTCTGTCGCGACTCGCTCAAGGCACGCCCATTTTGTGCTCGAGTCGTGCCTGGCCTATGGGCTTTTCGTGCCTTGCATGTGGGGAGTTATTTTTTTTTTAACCTGTTTTCTAATTGATTTATTTTTGGTACTTTTTGTTTAATAAATGATAAATATTGATTTAATTGTGAAGAAATGAATTGAATTAAGGAGATATTTATAAAGTTTGGAAATTATTAAAATAAATAAATAAAATCCACTTTAATAGCCATTAACGACTAGCTTAGTAGCTTGCTCCAACATTCCAAACTCCAACGAACATAAACAACAACAATAAACGGCTAGTTCCAGAGATTTGCAGAGTTGCAGCCATTAGCGTGCCATTACTCGGGCCGTGCTGTGCTAGGCCCGCCGTGCCTGGTGCGTGTCGGGCATCCTCATGCCTGGGTCGTGCTGTGCTTGAGCACGGAATTTTGGAGATTTTCGCGTCGGAGCCAGTAACAAGCACGACTGTGTCGTGCCCGTGCTTCCTCGAAATTATCACCGTGCCGTGCCTGGAATCGTGCCGCCCGCCGGCCCGATGCATGGATTGCCAACTCTATATGATACGACGGTCGTATAATACCTATTTATGATTTCCTTTGTTAAACATAGTCAACCATACGTATTATCTAAATCATAATTGTTGCAGCTCATACCTTGCCCAAATTGCTGACCAAGCATAGAAGATAATTTTTTATTACAACTAGATATAAAAAATTACTTGGGTAGACGACTAGTGGTAGTATATTAAAATAATATTTAAATAAAAGTACTCCTTTTTATTCTATATTTTATTTCCTATTTCCTTATTCGGTTATTCAGGTTTTCTTCCCTATTTCCTTCTTGGGATGATATGAGTGGTCCAAATTCAATGATATGTGGGGTAGTGAGTTTTGTGTGGTCCAAATTCACTTTGTTATTTTTTGTGAAAATATAAAAGGGGAAGAAAATATAGAATAGGTGGGAGTATAAAAGAATATGAATGAATGAATGAGGTAGTGGTGGGCAAGTATAGACATAGTAATATACAGGGTGGAGTTGTAGGAGCTTGCTGAATCAAACACAAATTAGAGTTGAAAAAAACTGAATTAAATCACCATTTTCAAAAACAAGATCAAATGGCGAGGATGGATTCGAAGTTGTTGACTGCGGTTATTCATGGAGATGTGAAGTTTCTGGAAGAAGCGGTCGCTGTACAACCTTTCAAGTACTTCTTCGGTCGACATGAGGAAGACTCCATCTTCGACATTGCCGTCAAGTGTAACAAGGTGGAGTTTATGAAGGCAGCTATGAATATTCTTCCCAAACATTTCGTAAAACAACTCCTGCAGGACCGAAATTTTTATTTGTCCAACTCGCTTCACACCGCGGCTTTAACCAGTGATATCTCGTCCGTCAAGTGTGTTAGAGAAATGTACGAATCATTCTCGTGGGATGACGAGGAGGATCGTGTCAAGCCGTGGTTGGCGTTGAGTGTGGATAATCAGACGCCGTTAAGCCTCTCGTTGGCAAGGTATACGACGGTTGAGGAATGTGCCATGGAGATAATGTTGATTGATCCGGAACTAGTAAGCTGCACCATTGCTGATGACAAAGGCAACACCCCGCTCTACTATGCCGTCAAAAAGGGTTTCAGCCTTATTGCTGAGAAGATCTTGAAGTCTCCTCATCCTACCACTTCTATTGTCGGCTCCTCAGATATCTTGTCGCTTGTTAGGCTTGCTACTAAATGCACAGGTCACTACTACTCTACCTTTACCTTTATCTACACATTTATTTATTTACACTATGTCTTCCTTCTAATGGCAAGTTTGGGACGGATAATATCACTCACGTAGGTTGATAAAACAAAATTCAAAGTGCTTAGAGAATCACTTGTCTTTATCCACCCATATGGATTTTATTTAACCCGTCACTAATTTGTAACGGATATTAGTCATCACAAATGAGGATTTGTTATTAGTGCTGCAAATATCATAATATTAATTGACGAGGCACGGAGAGGTTAGAACTTAGAAATGAAATTCTATAACAACCATTTCTTTTATTGATTTACTTATAGTTCCTCTTTTCAAAAAAAAAAAAAAAAAAAATGATCTCCCATGGTGATGCAAATATCACAAATTCACAATACTCGTATGGTTAAAACATCTAAACGGACATAAAAATAAAATTTACGTGAAAAATCTCAAACAAGTGTAGGGAGTAGGGAGTTTTTATATTCACACATTCTCATTGAAGACGGATAGTGCCTCTTTCATAATATGCAAGTGAGACTATTCATGAGGTACTTCATTTCTCCCCCATTTGTCCTCCCATTTGGCGTATTGTGAAATGGACATTATCCGTCTTCAACGTGTGACAGATAGTGTCTGTCACAAGCAAGACACTTTGTTTTATATTAGGAGAGTAAAACTTGGAAGTATCTTTTTCTGCTTTTAACAACCCACTTGTTCATAGAGGTGGTAATTAGTACGGGATGACCCGGCCCGATCTGCAATAGGCCCGTTGTTTCAGGCAATTTGGCCAGCCCGCCCTTGGCCAGCCATTTTAGCAAAAAAAAGAAAATAGGAAAAAATTGGTAAGGTCACCCCAAAACCAGCCTAAAATAGAACACGGGCCTGGTCCGCGCCTGACCAGAAGATCTCGTCCCGAGAACACCTCTACTTATACATGGGTTTTCGCAAAAAATAAAATAAAAATACATCGGATATACTACCTCAGATCTAATATATATTTGAATTTGTGTGTATTTTTTCTAAGCTTAATATTTAGGCGAACAAACTTAAAAACTTTATAATAAACACAATCATCTCTAAATTAAAGCTCAAAAACTGTATCATTAGTAATATTACATCAGATATATACTGTCCACTTACTGTAAGTTTTCAATAAAGAAAATGCAGAATTCAATATATGTCTAAATCTATAACATTTATCAAAACAGAGAAAGTAGTGGAATTGTTAATGGAAAAATGTGATGACTGTGTACACAATGATGGAAATACACCATTGCATTCCGCCTTCCGTTCAACGTCAACACAAAAATTTGCACTAGAGGCTCTCTCAACCTATTCTGCCTTACTTAATTTTCGCAACAATAGGGGTGAAAGCCCTTTCTTTCTCGCTGTTGAATCTGGCTATGAACAAGTTGTGGGTGAAATTATGAGAATTAAGGAGCCACGTTTTCAAATGCTTCGCCGCAATGATGGAACTACCGTGCTTCATATTTTATCCTCCTTGCCAGGTACGTTTCTTTAATTATTTTATATTTGGAGGAGAGTTGTTAGTTGAAAATCTGTTACATTAAACAGTAACTTTATCATGAATGCAGAGAGCACTGGCAAAAGTTTGCTGGAAAAATATTGGTGGATGATTAACATGCGTAATGATCATGGAAAGACGCCCTCGATTATGCAAAACAAGCAAATGTACTTTGGCTGGTAAATTTATTGATCAAACCTTCTGTTATACAGAAAGAAGACTTCGATTGGATTGAAGCGTGTAAAAGAGAAGAGAACCTCGCTGTTTTTGCGTTTGTTGAAACATGCGAAGACCTTCAAAGGGATTGTCGCCTAAAAAATGACACTATATTACACCATATAAAATTACCATATTACAAAGATTACCTTAATTTCCTTAAAAATCCATCCATCACCGAACTTAAGAATATGACTGATCATGATGGTGCAACTGCATTACACCGTGCATTGGAGAGAAAGAATATATATCTTGCTAAGGCACTTCTACTTGATAAAGAGGTCCAGAGTACCACTGAAGACTATCATGGCAGAACTCCCATGGACTTACTACGCGAGCTTTGTAAGGAAAATGACGAATGGGTACGTTTAAAAAACCTAATTTCAATGATTACGCACAAAGCTTTGTAAGGAATGACAATGTTTGAATTGAAACAATTTGCAGGACAAAATGTGCAAGCAAATCAAGGTGAATCCAGACCTGAAAACATCATATATCCAACCAGGGACCAATTTAGAGCAAATAAGAAACACCTTGTCGATTGTTGCTGCGCTTTTAGCAACAATTACATTCGCTGCCGGATTCACTCTTCCCGGTGGCCTTAACAGTGACAACGGTGAAGCACTCCTTGCAAAGAAAGCAGTTTTCTTAGTATTTTTATTGGCGGATGTATATGCAATGTGTACTTCCATGTT
>VHZZ01000093.1:257509-270578 GCA_009801015.1 Silene noctiflora
AAAAAAAAAAAAAAATTAAAGTGGGAGTAAGTGGAAAAAAGTGGATTAAGCGTGGGTGTAATTGATAATTTACTCTAAGAAAAAAGGGGCCACAAGTTTGATTGAATTGGCATGAATCACGAGAGTTTACTATGATTGTAGCAATTCATTGATTTCATTGGCCTACGTTTACTATAAATAGAAAGCCCAACTTTGGTAAGTACACATAAAAATTTCAAGCTAAAGCTAAGTATAACACAAATCATGCAATCTACTATCACAATCTTTTCCATTTTCCTCTTCTTCTCGATTGTTTTGGTGAGCATCAATGTTACTTACACTTAATTTAGTAATATTGTCTCGGTTTGTGTCTCGTAAAAGTTAAATTGGAGATTGTAATACGGTTTATAAGTTTATTCACTATATATAGTTCAAAATTTAGCAATAAGTTCCCTATCAACGTTGTCTGTGTTGTTTGAGACGGTTATTACAACATATATAGTTACTATTAGTGGTTATTTTACTATTTAGAAATGAATAGAATAAAAGTCGTTATACGTGCT
The DNA here is from genome assembly GCA_009801015.1 of Silene noctiflora. Taxonomy (NCBI): domain Eukaryota; kingdom Viridiplantae; phylum Streptophyta; class Magnoliopsida; order Caryophyllales; family Caryophyllaceae; genus Silene; species Silene noctiflora. The sequence goes on from VHZZ01000093.1 coordinate 258,052, forward strand.
ATAACAGTGTTATTTGAGTTTGTGCAATTTAGACAATTTTTTCCCTCAATTATTACGTTTTATTATGTACGCCTTTAAGTAATTTTGAAATTATGCAAGGCATTACAAAGTTACAATGCTAACCTAATGAAAACAAATTTGATGATAATTAAACAGATTGCGAGTTCGATAGATGGCAGAAAAGACCAAGGAGAGTACTGGGGACAAATTATAAAAGCTCGGCCTATTCCTGAAGCAATTAAAGTATTTATGCACGAAAATGATCATAATAACGTTGGTAAGGACAATGGAGTCGAAAATTACGAGGATGCAACAATATTGATGATTATAAACTTGAACTCGAGATCAAAAAAAATATTTGTTGATAACTTTGAACCAAGACCCTCGGTGACTTCTTACTATGATGATACCAATCCGACAAAAGGTCAGTCTTTTACTAAGGATTTTGATCCAGAATCGAATATTTTCATTTGACATAATGGTGTTTACCTACCTTGAATTAAAATCTGAAAATTGTAACTCTATTGATGATCCTTAGGATCGAAAATGTTTGTTGATGACTTCGAACCAAGACCCTCATTGACTTCTTATCATGATGATACCAACCCAACAAAAGGTTAGTCTTTTACTAATAAAGATTTTGATCCAATCTCGGATATTTTCGTTTAGCATTATAACGTTTACCTTGAATTGACATCTGAAAGTTGTAAACCTTTTGATGACTCTAAACTTAATTTAGGATCGAAAAAATTTGTTGACGACTTTGAACCAAGACCCTCAGTGACTTCTTACCATGATGATATCAAACCAATAAAAGGTCAGTTTTTTTTACTAAGAATTTTGATCCGACTCTAATTATTGATAATAACCTAGTTATTACGAGATCCTGAAATTCAACTCCGATCCATTAATAATTATGAACTTGATTCAGGATCGAAGAAAGCTTTTGTTGATGACTTCGAACCAAGACCATCTGTTACTTCTTATACGGAGTAATAAATAAGGAATAATGCCCTATGTCAATCAAACTTGTCGATTGTTACATTATCAAAAAATGTATTATCTTGTATCATATCGTAAAAACAAATAAAGTTAATATGTAATTTCTAAATATTTGTACCGAGTTTGATATATGAATATTCGTTTTACACAATCGTTGTATGCTATCGTACTAAAATTGAAAACCTTGTGAAGTAATACTATTATCAACCATACAACCCAAATAATATTGTTTTTTTTTTGTACATAACCAAATAATATTGTGAAGTAGCAATCACTTGATCGATGGCCTGGACTATCATACGTCACGGGTCTCATGTAAATAACCTTTACGTGATACACTACATAATTGGCCACATGATCACCTATAAAACAGATTAAGTACAATTAATTAATTTAGACTTGTTCACCCTTAAATATGTCGTAAAGTACTCTCTTCATCTCATAATAATTTTCCTAGTTTAACCTTAGAGTAAAAAAATCTAAGATTTTGACCTTAAATAAATATTTAAATAAAATTTGGAGATTATGGTATTTAGACTCATCACGAAAAATTATTTCACAAAATATGTTATTAAAAAACAAGTAATAAATGGAGAAACATAGGGTAAAAGTCGTGTCTCGAAAACCGTAAAAAGTCAAATGAAAACAAATCTCCTATATACTATACTAAGAGAATAAAACTTCTCAAATGTTTCCCCCCAAAGTCCATCAAATTATATAAGGAAAGAAATGAGATTTTTTTCCAAACTATTATCTTTTCTTTAATGTATACTTTTTTCGTTAAATTCACAATTGCAATGTTTTAATAAAAAAAAAAGTGGTATAAAATTATAAAATACAAATTGTTATTCTTTCTTTAAAAATGGCTTGATGCAAATATACACTCTTTCTGAAAAAAAAAAAACAATCATTAAGATGATTTTAAAAAAAGTAATAAAATGAACTCCTTAACTTTGAGATAAAAAAAACTCATTAAAATATAGATTTTTTATTACATACTCAATTTGTTTATTAGTTTATTAGTTTTATTTTTTTCTCATATCAAAATACAATGATTTGAAATATGAAAAATTTAAGGTACAAATATGAATGAAAAAGTAATACAAACTAAAAACTAAATACTCTATAAATATCGCGCATTTATTGCGTGGGATCTATACTTGTTTATATTAACTTGACAATTTATGCTAATCGCATCCCTGTGATATAATATAATCATATAAACCACCAATCCATCTGGAAATTTATACTACCAATCCCCCACATGCAATCTTATCTTTATTAATACAAGAACATTTAAAGCATCCTCATTAGCCATCATATGCTTTTTTCTTTTTTTTTCATTTTCCGAAAAAAATCACTAATGGTGGGCCATGTTGAGAATACGTAAGAATTAATTGTTTTGGTTGACTTTGACATCAGTGTTTACAACTTAGTAAATATTTTGTACGTTGATTAGTATTATTTTAATTTTCAATTTTAACAAATCAAGTAAATCAGATAAATGACATTCTATAATTAGTTACTTTAAAGAATTTTTGGAACAATATGACMAAAAATGTTAGTTAAACYATATCAAGTAAATCAAATAAAGTTGTATCCATTTTTAATTTTTTATATAAATAACATCAACATACACTTACCATCAATATTTTCAACGATAATCATATCAATATTAGCATACCAAAAATATTAAAAATAAGAACTAATCTAAAAAGCAACAAAAAAGAAGAAAATGACAAAAATACGAAAAAAAATATACAACAAAATTCTAGCATAAAAATTCATGGATGAAAATTTTAATTACTGTAAAAAGTAACTATTCAAGAGTTTATGAGTAAAACTTCACATAAATATTATTTAAAAAAATCGCTCCAAATAATAATGATACGATTAAAAGATGGGTATTGAAATTGCAAATGAAAAATATCATAATAAATTACTTAACATTCACAAAAATACGAGTAATGACGGACTTTGGAGAGAGTCATGATGGGGTTTGGGCCTGAAGCAACGACTATAATAATTAAAACTACAAAACTCGCCTTAAAATGTATAATTTTGCCTAATAAAACAATTATTTGGCTGTGTATGATAATAATGTTCCAATTTTCCAAGATTGGTGTTTACACATGTTTAAAAATACGTTGCATCACAAGTGAAAATGGGTTGACAACTCTAATTTATGAGTTAGTTGTGACAATGAAAAATGCATATAAAATGAAGAAAATTTTGAGATTTTTGTATTACCATGTACTAATGATTTATATATTGTAACAGCTTATGATATTTCAAATTTATATAGGTTCATTGTGTTTTGATATACTTTGAATATAAACTATATTGTTAATATTTCAATAKTTTTAGTACGTCGRTCRTMTACTCATATACATACTCAGTAATTRCATAYGAAATTATATTACAAATAGAAAATCTTAAATACGGTTAATCMTTATTTTAAACATTATTCAGAAATAACAACATTTGAAACTGCAATCCCGTGCAATTTGCACGGGATTAAAACTAATAAAAGTAATTAACTACGGAGTAATTAAGTAAAGCATCCGTATGAGATAAAAAAATAATGAGAAGAAATTAAGGTCAAACAAAGGGGGAAATCCGCAAACACGAAATACAATTATGCAAATGACTCCCCAAAACCTCCAAGAAGAAACATATATGTTGAGTCCTCCGCAGCAGGCTTATAGAAATAGGTGTATGAGACCGTCTTATAAGCAAGTGAGGTTCCATCCTAAAACCAATTGGTGATAGGAGGAGTAGCCCACTAACTTATAAGTTAGCCTCTTCACTATTATTCTACCGATGTGGGACAATGTCCCTCAATGGGAAGAGACCTCAACAATATAATTGACAAATTCAATCTTATTTATTTCGTGTTAGATTCAACAGGGCCGGCTTTTAGGGGGTGCGGCCCGCGCGGGCGCACAGGGCCCCAAATTTTTGAGGCCGAATCTGTCACAGGAACAAGTATATATAAATATTAACACATTAAATAGTGCTATGATTCAATGGCAGAGACGGTATAAGCATTGGTATTCTATAGCGGCAGTCCAAGTTCGATCCTTCTGTTATGCATTTTGTTTCCGTTTTACAGTATGAGACCCTCTTGTCATTAATTGTCTCCAAATTTTTTGTTTCCTTTTTTTTTTATGCCTAAATTGGCCTATTATGGTATCACCTTTTCCTTTAATTACTTTCATCTATATGCTCAATTTCATTAGTTTCTTTCTTCCTAAAAAAGAATGCAAACTATTTTCACATCACTTATAGAACGATAACTAGTTTATGTTGGAAAAAGATATGGATAAAGGTTGATAAACTTACTAATGAGTATAGAGATGAACTAAGTTAGTTTCCTGTTAGAAAATACCATTAATTATGAAAAAAAGATGTTACATTAATTTGATACCGGGTAATTCAAAAAAATGAGATATTTACATTATTTATAATAAAGTGGAAAGTTTTGGAAAGAAAACTATTCAACTCAAAACAAAATATTTCACAATTTTGTAACGTAATCTAAGTATATATTTTTTTTGCTTGGGATGCAAATTAAATATCGGTACAAACTTGTTGAACGATCTATACAATGGTTACTTGGGGCCTCGTTATAATATCTCGCACAGGGCCCCCGAAAACTAAGGGACGGCCTTGAGATTCAATCAAGTTGTAGTGAATCCACATAAGTGTTGATATAAATATTACCACTAATTAAAATAGAAGTGAAAATAAATAATAATAATAATAATAATAATAATAATAATAATAATAATAAATGATAAACATTGAGGCGTGAATCATGTGTATGTGCATTATCCAGAGTAACTTATAAGGTGCAGTTCGAAATAAAATGTGCATTGAGGAACATGGAAAAGGCAAATAATAACAATTGACCGGAACAAAGGGATCAATGAATATTGTCGGTAACATACCGTCCATATAATTCGATGGCTATATTTAATTTACCTACCCCAATTGTTTGCTCGAAAAGTTCAAAAAATTGGTCTGTCCTTCTCTATAAAAATTCATTTATTTCTAATATTAAGAGAGTTACTTTTAACAAATGAACCGTCTTACAGCATGAAACTCGTCATGTTCACGGGCCGGACTCTTTTGGTCAGGCCCGTGGGGAAGGTGGGACGGGCCAGGCTGTGAGAGATATGACCTGGGCCAAGCCCGTCTCTATTTTAGACCGGTTTTGGGTGGGCCGGGCTGAAAGGCCTTACCAAATTTATTTTTTTTCTAAAATAGCGGGCCAAGAGCAGGGCAGGTTGGAAATTTAGGAGCTGGGCCAAGCCTGATCACAGGCTGGTCAGGCCGGGCCAAGGTGGGTCGAGCCGGGTAGGCCCCTGATGTTGACCATCTCTACGCGAAACTGTTTTACAAAATAACTTTTGGTTAAAATATTTAGTCTTAATAAAAACAATAAACTCTAGAAATATCTGCACTTGAGTGGCAGAGAAACAAAACAGAGGAGGAAACAAAGATATTATGTGGGTTACTCGATCCATAGCTATGTAATCGGCTCCGGCCTCCTCATTAAAAAAAATGGTATGTATACACCATCAACTAGCGTTGGCTTTTTACACCTTATCGACTCCAACGCACCATCATCGTCTTCCTCCTCAAACCACGTCGCTGAACTTGACCAAATTGGATTACTACCAAAATAACCGAAGAGGCCGCGATAAACATTTATTGAAAAGCCGTCGTTCTATCTTGTTGGAGGAGGAAGAAGAAGAAGAAGAAGAAGAAGAAGAGCGGAGCAATAATGGTGGGAACTATGACCGATTGTCGAGGTTTGAAGCAGCGGTGAAGCTGTTCAATGAAAGGGAATACTACGCGTGCCATGATGTGTTAGAGTCGCTTTGGTATGAATCCAATGACCCTCTTCGCATTCTTCTTCATGCCCTCCTACAATGCGCTGTCGCCTTCCATCATCTCTTCAACCAGGTCTACTTGAATCTTGTTTTCTTTTCTTTTTCGACTTGTTTGGGTTCGGAGAAATGGAGGCGAGGGAAATGGAGGAATATCCAGAATCGATAAAGTGTGGAGTCAATTTTAATGTAATTGTTATGTTTCTTTTTAGTATCGGGTCTAAAAGACTAAAATTTTCAAGTCAAACAAATTTAACAATAAAAAACGTCTATTGTGCTGTCTTGAGACCCCCAACATCCTATATGTAGTACGCCGATGGGCAATGGAGGCAATGACGGATTTAGAGGGCTAGCAGGAAAATGAAAATCTTGCAATTTTGGGTTAAATTTTTTGAATGTTTTCCGAGTTTATCTTATGGCATTACATGTTTGCCCGTACCTGCAAATCCTGACTCCGCCACTTAATGGAGGCGAGGAAAATGGAGGAATACTCGGCTACTGGCTTACCTAGTCCCTCTGTTTTCTTTATAGAATCACAAAGGAGCGATGATGGAGTTCGGAGAAGGCGTCTGCAAGCTAAGGAAGCTCAATATGAATGAAGGACCGTTTCATGAATTTGAGCAACAAATTTCATGTGTTCTTAATTTCATCTACAACACGCAGTTGGAACTTGCTGCATGTAACTTCAATTCGTTGCTCCCTACGTAGAAATTTTCGCATTTGTTTAATTTCCGATTCTAGATTATTGACTAAATTGAGATTCACATCACAGGCAATGAAGATTATTGTGTGGAAATGGAACAAAATGAAAGGTCATATCAGCTTCTCCAAGGATTTGGTGCAGGACAACGGCTCTATTTTCTCGAAGGAGAAAATGAAGAAAAAACCGATGACAAAACACACATTGTCTTTGATCCTGTGGCGTCATACGGTGCCACAGGGCTTCCGAGAACACGAGTTAAGCTACCAATATTGCAAGCTACGCGAGACAATCTCGTGCCTTTCGAAAACTATTAGCTAAGCTTCTTTTATGTTTGGTCAAGTGTACTATTAGGAAGAAGAAGAAGAGATTATGAAGTAAAATGAATTGCTTGATGTACTTGGTTTTCAAAGAGATACAATAATGTACATATTTATACTAGTTACAATTCGATGTATCTCGACTATTATGTACAATTGTATACTCTCTCCGTCCCAGTAAATAGTTTACATATGCTTTATTTTGTGAGGGGAAATGAAACAACGGTAAACTATTCACTGGGACGGGTGAGTAGTACATACTTAGCTAGTTACAACTATTTACACAAACTTTGCAGATTTAATTAAAATTAGATATATGTAAATTCGTTGTGTTGCTTGTTAATGCTGATGTCCAATAGGGGTGATAATGAGACGAGCCGAGTCTGAGTTTGGCCTTGCTTGGATTGTGCTCGGAAATCTAAACTGGAGCTCGAGCCGATCTTAGGTCTCGAGCCAATCTTGAGCTTACCTTAATTGCACCAACTTAGCCTTTAATGTGCTATATGCACGCTGCTTCAGCTTGTAAGAGCATCTTAAATGGTTGGACAAAAGGACTTGCTTGCAATTTTAAGAAATTGCAAGTTAGTTGCTTAACCATTGGAGTTGTCCATGTACATTAGTTTTGCCCCAAAAAAATTTGAGCTAGTAGCTCCATTGGAGCTACTTGCTTAAAGTGGCCCACAAGAAGAACATAGCCAATAGGAAAATAGTGGTCTTATTTATAAAGTTTTAATTTTATATTTAGAAATTAAGAATTGAATAAATAAATAGAAAAGTGTGTTAGGTGGGTCTCATCAAGCTATTAGTTTATTGGCTTGACCATTGGAATAAATTGTAGCTTGAAATTGTTGTAACTCAAAAAAATGATGTGGCAAAGGTAAGCTAGTACCATTTCGTTATTGGGTATTTGGGTTGTTGTGTTTAAGTTACGGGTCGAGTTAGTTTTGTCAGGTTTAACTTCATAAACCCTGAAAATTCTAAGAAGAATCACCTTAATTCGAAACAGACCTAAACAAAAATTATTTTAAGAGTAGGTCTCACACTAAATTAGTGTGATACACATTATATTAGAAACTAACAAAACAATCCTTACTCATCACTTCCAGTTGTATATAAACATTGTACAACCAAGGTATAAGTATCTGTGTATTTTTTCTGAGCTAATTCAAAGTTTATAGTTCTAATGTGTAAATGGATGAGTTCAAATACTTTCTAATAAAACTCATGTTCTTTAAAATAAAACTCGAATACTTTATTACAAAGCTTAGATTCTACACCGTACAACTGGTACATCTGGTGGTATAGTCTATGAATTGTACATTGCATGTACTATCTCATCTTTATTTATTTTTGAGTTTATGTGTATTTTTATGAGCTTATTAAATTTTATAAATTAAATTTAAAGTTTTTTCGTCAAAACTCAAATTTATTTGAGCTTATTATATGTAATGTTTTTGAATTATAATGTAACTTTTTTAGTTTAATGTTTAAAACACATAATTTTGAAAACAAAACTCAAAAACTTTATATAATGCTCAAAAACTATACAAACTAATAATAATATATCGGATGTATAATCTACTTACTAAAATCTCCTTGCTATTAAAGCTAAAACATTTAAAGGTTTTTTATTGGTTCCTTGATTTAAGAGTTTTTTTTTTCATTTTCTAAAATTGGCCCCACCATAAACTTTTCTTAGATTATTTAACATAATTTCATTCAATTATTATTTCTAAATATAACTTCTAATTATCGTACTAATTAACATATTTCATATGTTATTATTTAAAAAATAAGTCGTGCATTATTTTGCACGGGATTAAAACTAGTTGGAAATAATTACTGTAAACAATATCCAATCTATAAATCCAAAACTGAATAAATCCAAAAAAAATCAGTTACTAATTTTACTTGATTTCTTCCCTTCCTAATCCAAGAAAACCAAAAAAAAAAAAAAAGATTTAAGAAAATTGAAAAACCCTCCCATACTATCTTCAACTTTATAACTACTACTACAAATACTAGAAAAAAAAAATCCAAAAATTCAATCAATCAATTAAATTAAACAAGAACAACAAAAGAAAAATTAGCATGGATGTGATATTTGAGACCCAAAGAGGAAATTCATTTACAATAGAAATAGGGTTTTTTGATAGTGTTTATGAAATCAAAGAAAAGATTCAAAAATACAAAGAAATTCCAATTTCTCATCAAACTTTAGTTTTTAATGGCAATGTTCTTAATGATAATGGTAATGTCGAATCATGTGTTATTTTACATAATTCGCGTATTCAACTTCTTCTTTCGCCTTCTTATAATTACCATGATAATAAAAACCCTGATAAAATTAAACCCAAACTCGAACCACCACCACAACAACAACAACAACAACAATTACAGCCTTCGAATATTTTGAAGAAAACCCGAGTTTTGTTTAAGTTGCCATCTTCGCAAAATAATCAATTGTTTCCTCTTGATGTTGATTTGAATGATTCTGTTGAGCAATTGAAGCACAAACTTCACGAGATTGAAGGTATGTTTTTAATAATTTTTTGGCGATTTTGATACTGACGGGACTTGTTAATATAATGTTGGCATGTTGAGATTTGTGTGATTAGTGTAATCACATTATTCAAATTCATGTATTCTTATTCATTTTAATTTGATCATCAACAATTATTCGACATGTCGAAAATCCATTATTTTTAATGCTAAGAATTTGATACCATAAAGATTGTAAATCACTGTTTTTCCAAAATTTATGTTTCTGATTAATGTGGACGTACGTTTCACTGTTTCTGCCATAAGGCGATCCTTTTATTAAGATTATTTAAACGATTCAGATCATGACTCGTGAGTATTATCTTTAATCACTTTACCAGCTAACATTTGCTTGCGGTTCGATCACACTGACCATAGTATTATGAAATAGTCCGTCAATGCAATTTTCATTTTGGTCATTTGGAAGCGATATCTTTATTCGTTTTGCCAGAATCGATTAATGAATAATGATGTTTTTGTTGCTATTGTAATTGTTGTAAGGTTTTATTTTGGTTTTTGTTGAAGATAATAATAAATTTATTTGGTAATTTATCAAAAAAAAATATATATCATTAATTACATCCCAAATATGTTCATGAAGGAATTTAATATCACAGGGACTAATTATGGAATGCTAATATTGTAAAAAGATAAGATTAGGAAGGAATATACACATCATGCCGAGGTCGCTGACAGTAATTATTGCGTGAGACGGTCTCATTATATAAAAAAGATAACTCATCTATTAACATTAAATAAATAATTTTTTTATAAAAATGGATTGTCTCAAGTTTTGAGACCGTCTTCTTCTACAATGCTTGAAGTGATTAATTAAGATGATGTTTTTTCAGGCTATCCTGTCCATAGGCTAGCATTGTACATGACCGGGAACCATGAGCTGCAAGATCACAGGCATTTACGCGAATATGAACTCACTGATGGATCAGAAATCGAGGTTTTGGTTAGGCCACCCTCTACGCCTACTGGTTCTGGCATGTCGAACCCTGTTCCTACAATGGCTGCTAAGAAATTGAAGGTTGTGGTGCTGACTAAGTGCGGTACAAGGAAGATCTTTTTGGAAGTCAATCCCAACGACAAAGTTCAGGTACATAATTTGTCGATTGTTGAACATACTTTGTTTTCCCGCTGCTTATACAGGTCTAGGCACGGGGGTAATGGTGTTGTGAGTATTATCATTGTATTTATGGGTTCGATAATGTGGTCAGGTGCTAAGAACTGAGCTAGAGAAGAAGCAACACAGCGCGAATTTCCAGCTTCCGCCAGAGGGGTACTTCTTCATCTACAAGCAGAATGTGATGGAAGAGAGGGAGACTTTCCAATGGCACAACATTCGTCAGGGCGACTTCATCGAGATTTTTAACGGGAGCGTCACTGGTGGATTGTGATCAACTCTGCTTCTTTAGAACAATGCCGATAACAGCACGACCTCTTCGGTTCAATTTTGTCAGATTTTTCATTTTTTTTTCCCCTTTGTTAGGTTATAGACAATCTTGTACTTTTATTTTGCAATAATAGAAACTGCTAAATGGCACTTAGCGACATACTGTTAGACAAGAAAAACTCGGTCTTGATGCCTATGAATTTCAGCAACTCAATAGCAAAAACCAATAGTTCTCGACACAGCAACTCAATATTATACATCATGTTGCCATTTCTATTTGTGAGTAATCAGTTTGAAATTTACTCTGGGAAAATATTCGAAACCTACCTCTATCGCCTGATTATCAGCCTCCACAAGTCAGTAAATCCCATCCTGAACGAAAAATATGCAGCTCACTCTAACATGGAGCACATTCCTCTGCCCTACTACAAACACAAAATTTGTATAAAGAAACCAATAACAGGAATCGAGTTGCAGAAATAATTCTGTCATTCATCAACTCGGGTAATGCAGGCTTTTAGAATAAAAATTAGCCAATGAGTAGAATATCCTTATCACCTTAAATGAGAAATGATGAGCGAATACTTGGGTCTCTATTTTGCTGGAATGATTCGCATTTCCGTGCATCATCGGCATATACTTCCAGTTCATCCTATAGCTGTAGTGCTAGGTCTGGTTGCTGAGAGTCAACTGATGACTGGAAAGCAACATTCAAATCGGGAGGAAGTGTATCTTGTTTTTGTTTTTGTTTTGGTTCAGTATGCGGGCTAAGACCTCTCCAAGGGGTTTGAACCTGAAACCTAGACAAGTCATTAGTCGCCAAATGAGCGAAGCCTGTTGGTCTATTCGAGACTGGTGCTTGATTACTCGCAAATGCTTGAAAGGGCAGTCCATTCTTTTCAGGCTGAAATTTCATCGTTTCACGAGACTGCATGGCTTGTGGATAGAATACTCGAGTCCCATTGTATAAAGCATCTGAAGACATTTGGCTTGTATTTGAGAAAGGGTTTTGAGCTGGTGGTCTAAATCCAGCCGCTCCTACTGACATCCAGGTGTTTGCAGCATTGTTTGCCGGGCCTGCTCGGGGAGACGGAGCTGATGGGCTTTGAGGATGAACTGATCCAGGCCCATTCTGCTGCCTCTGTGCTTTCTCAGTCAGCATTTTCATTACTAGAACTGGGTCACTAAGACTCTGGTCTGGTCTCTGAGGGAAGGACACGTGTGGACCTGGTGAAGTAGTTGCCCGACTAGTATCCACAAATTTGTTTCCCGTTTTCCCATTGGATGCTCCATGAGCATGCCCATTACCTTCTGGCTGCGCGAAAGGTGGTACTACCAGCCTAGATGCTGGAATATCCATACCAGGATGCTCTTTCTGATAAATATTATTTAAATTCTGATTCTGATTGGCTACAGATGGAGAACATGGCTCTGCACTCCGTCTAACTTCCACGCCTTGTAAAAGTTGTCTCTGAGGAACATTATTTTTTTTATGATCAGATAGGGCTTGAGTATTTGGTTCCATTCTCCTTACACCTGTTGTTTCAGGACATGGGTTACTCTTCGGAACTCTCATCTGCTGCTGAAAAATAGCACTAGGTTTCTGATCATTTGAAGGTAAGCAATTTGACTCGGCTCTCATCTGCTGCTGAAAAATAGCACTA
>VHZZ01000093.1:309514-338661 GCA_009801015.1 Silene noctiflora
TCATTAATACATGAATTTATTAAATGGACGCTCAATTTGTATGGAGTAGGAAAATGGAAATAGCTTATTTATTGATCAATTAGTCTAAAGAAATTAGAGGTTTTCGATTGTTGAGCTTATTCATTGATATCAGTTAAATGACCTGTTTTACACATAAATTTCACTCAATTATATCGCTTATGTTTTGTTAATAATATTTATATACTATTTTTTGTAAAAGCATTCCCGTGCAATTTTGCACGGGTTTAAACCTAGTGTTAAATTAATTACTCCGTAGTTAATTATTTACTTTTCATTTGGTGCAAGTTATTGTAAAATTTCCTTTTAAGTTCAAAATGACTTTTCGATGATAATACATATTTAAATGTAGGTGTGTTTATCGGTTATGAACTAATCTCGACTAATATAAGTAGACCAAAGACCAAGCCATGATATTAAAAAGGTGGACCAATGACCGGACTGAATTACAAAATAACTGAACCGATTTTTCACAGATTTATATAATAACTTATAACTTAATAGAGTATAAATACCAATTACTTAACATTTTATGAAATACGTAATTCTATTCATGGTCCGGTCATGGTCCTAATAGGTAGCGAGGACCAAACCACTATAAAACCCTGTTATTTTGGATTGAAATTTTTTGAACTAAACTGAATTTAATAGAGGCTGAACTGAACTTAATGAAACTAAACTAAACTAAACTACGAGTTAATTTGTGAAGGGAAGAACTAAATTGAACTGAATAAACCTGAACTGAAATGAAATGAGTTGAAATTAAATTCAAGAGAACCGAAATTGTAGAACCCTCATACTATGAACTTGACCAAATAAAATATAATTCAATCTATCTTGAGCAAAATTATACAATCCAATCTGATATATAACTCGAACTATGGACAGGTAGCACAAACACTCCTCCTAACTAGCCGTCCCGTGTCCGATACACGGACACCCGACACTCGTCGGACACACGCCTATAGTTAGACGAGGAATAAAATGTCAAAAGAAATTGATTAAAAGATGAGTTTGGTTGGAAAATGAGAATTATTTATAGCCAAGGTCAAATTTTACTTTCACTTATGTAAATTTAATATCAAATACATTAAAAAAAATGAAATTATACGCTATTTATAACCATAAAATATATATTTTATTAAATTTTAATAGCGTGTCCCGTGTCCTAAATTTCATAGGATGCCGTGTCACGTGTCCGTGTCGTGTCTGTGTCCGTGTCCGTTTTGGTGCTACCTAGACAACGGAGTTATTAAACACAACGAAATCAAAGTATTTATCTATTTAAATCGAGTTCTTTCGGATCGAGTTAAGTCAATTGTGATTGACCTAACAAACTCATTATAATTCGGTGGATCCGCGTTAATCCATCTCATAATCACAAATCCAAAGAAAACGACACTAAAACGACGAAGTCCGAACTCTCATAAAATTATAAAGTTCAGTTGACAAATTAATGACGTAATTAAATTGAAAATTAACGAAACGGATAATATTAATATTAATTCTTAATTTCCTTTCTTCTTCGTATTATTTCACTGTACAATTTTTTTAAAAAAAAAACACTATAAATTAAATTAAAAAAATGAAGGAAAAATGAAGAAGCAAAAATGGAGAACGAAAAACTCGGAGAATCAACAACAATGGCGGATGAAGGTGAAGGAGGAGGAGGAGGAGGAGGAGGATCAAAATCATCAGTATCAATAGTATCTAAGGCAAGGTTCGCCTTTCATTCCGCTGCTGCTAAAGCGGAACAAGTTCTTCTTGATTTTAAATCCGATCTTAAAGGTTTACGATTTTCCATTTTTCCTCTGTTTTAGGGTTTTTATTCTATATTTTCGCTGAAGAAAAGATATAGCTAATTTTGATAGTGGTTATTTTTAGGCATTTTGTTTAATTGGATGGAAAAAAATTGACAATTTTGTTTGTTGAATATAGATTCGGATGAGTTTGGGGAGGTGGTGAATTCAGAGTTTGAGCAAAAGGTGATTGATTTTTTGATGTTTGATTGAGTTTTTGATTGAATTTTTGATGATTTGTTGTTATGATAATGTAATGGTGTTTTTGAGGTGTTATGATTCGTTGTGAAAACCGGTTTTTGGTTGCTTATCGCCTCCCTTTACCCTGCAATTTGCTGAAAGTCTGAAACTCTTGCGGCATTGGGGTAACGTTGTTGTTTGTAGTAGAAGATTGATTAAGCTTGAGCTGGTAGCTGCTTGTGAATTTGTTATGTGGCGGTAATTCGTAAGGTTGTTTGTGTGTGTTTATCGACTATTAAAACATCGTGACTGTGTGGCTTGAAACTCATAAGGTTGGCCTAGGGTTCAACGTTTCATAACCATTGCTAATTTTGATGCAATAGTAGACTAGTAGATAGCTCAAGCTGTTAGATGCTTTTGAATTTGTTATGTGGCAGTGATTCGTAAGGTTGCGAGTGTTGACATCAATACATGAGGAGTGTGGCTTGAATTACACAAGGTTGGCCTATGGATCAACGTATGGTAACCCGGGAATAAGTGCTCTCTGTTTTTAGTATAAGAGTTGATTTTCCTTTTTTTTTTTTCCATTGATTACCTTGAATCTTTAATGGTTCAAGTTGAAAATTTTAAGCGAGGATCAGAAGATTATTTGAAGGGAAAAAATGTGAAATCTTTTGTTATAGAGAAGTAATGCGCATGAATGGAAATCAATCTACTAGAATAGGATGAACTTACTCGGTCGTGGTGTGAATAGAAAACTGAATGTTAGGGTGGACTGGGAAATTATTCAAATTTGCTTCAAAGCTCGTGTTTCAGAATAAGTTGTCTTTTTTTTAATGCATTTTGAGATGTTATCCTGAACACACATAATTATGTGATTAAAGCAAGGATGCATTTGCAGCTCTTTAAAGGGTTACTGCGTTGCTTAAGCAAGTAGTATAATACGGCCTTCGTTGGGGTCACATATGTAACACTGCAATAGTCTTGCGTAGTTGCGTGGGCATCTAACATGAGTATGAGAATCATATTTTTGACCTAGGAAAGTTTCAAAGCTTTGGAACAATGGTTGATCTGCTATTGGTTTGTTTAATATTACTTTGTTGCCTAGACGGGTGAATGTCTCAGTTTCACCAAACCTAGGCACTATTCTCATTTTGGGTTGTTTATCCACCTTTATGGGCAATTTATGATCTTTTTAACTAACGTTCTTTTAACAGGCTTTTAATGAATCAAAGCAATTCCGATGGAAATCACCAAGTTTGGGGACAAAGCAAGAATGGCATGAGAGACTAAGGAATATCGGAAAGGGTAGAAAGGGAACCGAAGAAGTGGTGAAAGTTGAGAGTCCAAAGATGTCCTTCCCTATGTACGATGAAAATTTGTATCTTTATAATGAAAAAATATCTTCTGAATCGAGGGTGAGTTTGCTCTATTGTCAATGAGGAAATATTGCATTGAACTTATAGTTTCCTTGCAGCACTTAACGTAGCTGGAATTCTCCTTTAAAATTCATGTTTTAATTTTCAGGGTTTTGAGACCCAGTCGCTTTTTGATGGCTCTGATGCCAACAAAGATATAATTCCGCCTTCTTTTGTATTGAAGCAATTAGCCATTGCTACTGAGTAAGTTTGTTTCTGTCGTCCACGGAATAGTTTCATCCATTATCTGTTTTTTTTTTCTGCTTACTTGTTGTGCTAAATTTTTGGTCCAATAAAAGTGTCACGTGGTACATAACAAAAGTTAGAAACCTCTGTTTGAGTGAATGGAATTTTCCTTTTGATTTTCTACTTGGATGAAAATTAAATCATGTTGACAATGCTAAGTATCGTTCCTTTGACATGTTAGATATTTATATCCATCTCCTGTAGTTAGTAGTCTTCTTTTACTGTAGACAGAGTGTGTATTATGTTCCCTTTTCTGTAATTCTACTAATTTTTAATTGAAACCTTCCATACTTTCTAGATCAGAAAGGAACTATAAGTCAGTTAAGGACCTTCTCACATCGTCTGCAAGTTCTTCACCAGTTAGGGAAAGGGCGAGTCTGAGCATCTCAGCGGTGAAGTCGTTGGTTCTACGAGGAAAAGAGGAGAAAGTTTCATCTGAGTTTAGTGACGATAAAGTTTGGGCTTTTATTCAGTCTATACTAGATGCTGGTAAGTTCATAGCTCCTGATGTGGTCAAGTATTCTGCACTTTCTATATATATAGTCTCAATCAAGTCTCTCTTGGTGATCTTTCACTTCCATTGTAATATCTGCAAGATACTTGCAGAGGGACTTGCTCCTAGCCGGAAAGTCGGTTTTCTCGTTGAAAACGTCCCTAGCACTTTGACATTGCCAAGAGATATACATGGTGCAGCACCAGAGAGCCTGCTAGTTAAAGTATCTGAAGTCATAGGAAGCTTTAAGACATTGCGGAAGATGGCACAGTTTTGGTTTAGGTTTGTTGCTGAAGTAAGTATACCGTGTTACTAATGTTATCTGAAATAATCAGAGCCATATATGAGTAGAGGATTTCCCCTGTTCCAAATTGTCTCATAAAACTAAAAGAATTGCGGACTTGTCAATCCAGTAATTGGTTAAACTAACATTCAAAGAGTAAAAAAAGACAGGAAAGGTGGCATGGCATGTGATTTATGTGCTGACTTGTACCGTAGCATAGACGAAATACATTTCAATTTTCTGCCTGAATCTTACTTAGTATTACCACCCAGAATTAGGATATGGTAGACCACCCAAACCTCTCCTTACTTGCTTGGTGAGTTGCATAGTTGCTTGTTATGCTCCTTGAAACTTATGTAACTCTCCATCTGTGCAGCTCAGAACACTTTGGTTGGAAGAGCAATACATACCTGGTGTTCCTCTTGATGAACTACCAGATTTAAATTACTGTCTTCTCTATCAACAGTTGCAGCTTATGAATTGTTGCGTTTCTAGAAAGAGACGCCGTGCTATTGCTACTGATTCACTGGACTTGTTAATGAGAGAAGCTGATTGTGATGCTGATGGGGTACCATCCTCTGTTGAAAAAATCACTTCAGGATCCTTTCTGTATGCCAAAACTGTCGCTGGAGAAGTTGTTTTAAGACTTGGAGCCAGTCACGAAGCTGAAAATTTAACAATGTTGGAAACTGGAGAGCCCGTATATGCCCCCTTGACACAGGTTTGGTGATGTAGTGGTATAATTGATGGTTCCTGGCTTTCTTCCTATGTTACTTCTAAACTCCACTTTGGTAGCGTGATACCCTTACATTCTGACGTGGCACAATGCTTTGATACTTCATTTTAGACCAGGAAATGAAACTTTTGACAAAATAGCCGTGTTTGATATTCGGCATTGTGTCACATCCGATTCTTGCAGCCGTGTGGCAGTAACATAAATTCTTGATAGCCAGGTGTTTGTGGTTAGGTATAACTGTGCATATGTTGTTGTAGGAAGGACCATTACTCACGGAGGATCTTGCGCGGGAAGCTGAAGAGTTTGTCTTACGAACAGGAAGGTTAGTATGTTTCTGCTTTAGCCTTTTTTTTGTCAAGCAACTAAGCAAGCTCGTATACAACTTCTGCTATTTCTTTGAATGATCTCGTTTGGTAAATTAGGCTCTATTAGCATTTTATTGATTAGAATACCCTTCATTTCCGCCCCACTTTGTTTAATTTAAAAATCTAGAATGTATACAGTGACTTCTTACACAAGTCTCCCAAATAATTAAATGTTAATTCTAAAATTTCTCGTGCTACACTTTGACGTTCACTGAATATCAAACTGTGTAGGTCCCCTGTCTCCATAATCGAAGCCTTTTTGCCTAGAGTAACCTGTAGGGCTATGATAATTTGCTACTTGAAATATAAGTGGAAGTATGTAGGTTCTGATTTAGTACATTCTGATTGTTGTGCCGTTACTCAGAATATGACGAGTTCAACGTTTAAGTTTGCTAGTCAGTTTATTTCTAGCATTTGAATGTTCATATCTCTAACTCTTTTAGTGGACGCATGAGAGAGACAGAAAGTTGGTTTCAAGTAACTATTTACCTTGTACTTAGAGTCTTAGACTATGAAATTGATAATTTGGCTATCTTATGAATCCACCGGCTGTCAACTAGTAGCATGATCCAACAAAAGCAGGATGCCAAACAAAATATTTACAATTTGCCTCCTAAATAGTTTCTAGTTTCATGTTTTAACAGCTTGTTATACTTGATATGCAGCGTTGGTGCTGGTTGTTCCCATCTCCTGTCTGATATGCAGGCTTTCAAGGTGCGTCAAAGTTTAAGGGGGGCACATTTCCTGAGTTTTGCTGCTTTGAATGTGCTAAAACTCAAAAAGGTCGATATATAATGCGTATTACTTTCTGTTTTTTTTTTTTTTTTTTTTTTCAGGCTGCAAATCCTGGATGTATTCTTGAAGACTTTGTAAGATGGCACTCTCCACCTGATTGGACAGAACAAGAGTCTGGCAACGAGTCTGATGCTAGTTCAGCTGCAGGGGAGTCAACATCTTCAAGAGGACGATTGAGTAGTCGTATGAGGAAAGAAGGTTAGCTTTGGTTATCATTTGCCTTTTGCTGATCATTTGGTCTTTTTATTTAATTCGATAATGTGTGCTGATGTTCAGCAAACATGTTGCCCTCTATGTACTTTAATTCAGTTTCGACTTGATCTTTACTGGCACTGTTCAATGTTAGTTAGCTTGAAAGCTAATACAAGCATATAATTGCTGGAATGCGTTGGCTCAAGTTGTTAACTCATAAATGAATAAGTCAAGGGTCTGAGGTTCAGACTCTTGTGAGAGCAATTTAGCTATAAGATGTTGTCTTCTTGTGTCGGAGTTTATGACAAAAGGGTGGTGGCTAACCTCGTGTGTGGGGGTTTGCATGCTATTAATTATATCCGCACCAAAGGAAGATGTTGCAGATTCCACTGTTTCCTAAAAAATTAAACAAAATTTGGACAAGTATCAACACAACAACATAAGAGCCGTAGTCCCAAATTGATTTGGGATTCGCTGATATGATTGTACAAGTATATAATTACTTATTCTTGTATGTTGTTTATTTGCGCATTAGTGCCTTATTCAATTTGAACATAGGTTGTTGGTTTTCGTTTGTAAATGAGCCCAAGGTCCTCAGGTAAGGTAAGGTCGTATTCGAAATAGTTCTGTCATCAAGTTTATACACCTGGAGAGTAAAGGCCATTGAAGGCCAAACTATTTGAGTTTCATTGAGCTATGTGCTAAACCCTCGGTGAAGCTAACCTGAGTTACATCCAAGTGAGCTTTGAGACTGCGTGTGCTGTGAAGCTGGATATATAGAGTATTACTGTCTCATTTGGTTGATATTTTGAGTTTACTCCATAACTTTCTGTTTGAGACCCTTGATTTGAATACTGGTGTGTGTATTTTTAGTTTGATACTATTACAATCCCTAGTATCTTAACGGATTCCGCCTGAACTAGTGAAGTGGCGTAAGAAGGGGTTGAATACTTGAATGTACGCTGGCTTACTCTGGTGCTAAAAACACACGGAGGCTGTTTCCAAATGACCTACAATATTTCCTCAGTATTTTTTGTTGATACCTTTTTTTTTTAAGACGGAGTTTCTTGCAAGTTCGTATATTTGTTATTGAACACTCATTTTTTTATTTGTAGGTAATTTGTGGAGAGAACTATGGGAAACAGCCAAGCCGGTTCCTGCTGTTCGACAAGCTCCACTCTTTGATGAGGATTTAGCAGTGTAAGTTATAAAAGTGATGTATTGATTCTATAAAAGAGTTTTCAGACTTTTCAATTAATAATAGAACGTGGTGTATTATGTAGGGAAGGGGTTTTGACAGAATTAGAAGACATATCTCCTTTTCAGCTATTCGGACAACTATTCAGGTCACTGGTAAGTTGTATTTCCTTTATTTCCTTTACTGTTATAGACTGCACTTCGATTGCACCTCTGACGGGCTTTTGGTTTTCAGCTTGGTTTAGGATTTGTGATTGCAGAAACAAAGCTGTCTACAGACGAGTCTATTTTAAAACTGTTCTACGAATGTAAAGATTTTGTGGTCGCCTCATACCAAGGCGATGCATGGACAGAGAAAATCGACGATCTTTGCCAGGTATGTGTCTTCTAGTCACTTATTAGGTTAAGTGTCACGTCTATCTTATTTGGATCATTGTTGAGCTAATTCATTGTGGTGATCAGTCGAGTTGAACTATAATAATGATGGGTGTAATTTTGGTGTCACCTTTCGTTAGGGTTGTGTTGAAACAATTAAAGATTCCAACGATTATGGGATTAGTCTTGGGCACTATCAGTTCTTGTTTACCAATGTTTAGATTCTACCTGGCCTGATTTCTTGACCCTGGTTAATTGTTACTAAACCTAGTTTTGGTGACCGCTGAAAGACCTTTCGATTGAGTGTGAGCTTATTCGAGCTTTTACTCTGAAGGAAATTGCATTAGATGTCCCGGTAACAAAAAGGAAATTGATGATGGGATAAGATAATGAATAATGAAAAATTACGTAATTAGTTCACGTTCTCTTCTGTCTGTATTTCTTATGTTAGGTTTATGTATGTTGTGAATTGTAATTGCAAAATGCGAAAATGTATATGAAATTTCAACTAATCTTCTGTGTAGGTTTATGAAACGGTTGAGGCAATATTTGTTCGGCCGGAGGATGTTGTGAAGGTGATGAAGCAACCTGAAGATGCCAACTCCGATGAGCCAAAACAGCGTTTCAAGAAGTTCACGCAAATATTTAATCGCAAAAATAGGCCAAAAAAGTCGACTCCCGATGACCGCAGCCCAGATGATACTCCAACTCGCCAGCCTTTTTCAAATTTTTTCGATAGCAGATCATCCTTATTCTCTAAAAAACCTCCTAAACCCGAAAACCCAGCGTCACAGGCCACTAACCCGTGTGGTCTAGACGAGAATGATTGGACCGTGGTTTGAAGAATGCTTCACAAGCAATTGTAAATTATGTAGGGTTAGTCCATCAAAATTCAATTCATTAAGCTGTAAGATATATTTTTTGGGTCGAAATACAGAACACCACAGAAATGGAATAGAGTTTTGATGTTTACAGAAAACAGTTCCAAAATTGTAGAATGTCAAGTTGAAAGGGTGCAGCTAGAACCATGCTTTCACATTCCTCGACTCGCTTTCAGTCCAGGTTATTATCATCTTCGTCAGCGTTGCTGAGTCCAAAGCTATTGATGATCATTTGTGGCACAACGAAGTTGGCTATCAGGAACATAACCAGCATGACTGCACTGCAAATTGAAGAGAATACACATTAGATCCAGAATCAAGCATCAGTTGATATATTGCCACTTTGCCAGGGGTCATTTCTCTCGGCCTGCGGCTGCGCCACACACAAAAGCCAGTGTATTTAACAGTAATAAAAATGTAACACCCTTGTGACTTTTGTTTTGTACGAGTTTATGTTAAACCCGACAAATATTAGTCAAAATATGTCCTGTAATTCATCGAAAAATAACAATAACAACATTGCTTCTGCTTCAGAAAGAATGTTTTGGAAAACCAATTATCAGATGTCGTAAACAAGAATTTGTGCTTTGTAAACTCGTATTACATAAAACAAAAATTTCACCTTGTTAAGAGAAAAACTTTAGGATTATGAGGTCTAGCAAGAGCAAGGGTTAAACCTTGCACATTCAAAGGATAGACCTGTGAAACAATGCCAGCGCGACTAACGCGACGACCTTGTTTCGTAATTGAGAAACCAGAAAAGAGGCAAGAATCATGGAATGTAGTTGTTGGTTGATAAATTTGGCTATGTTTTTCAAGTTGAAGTACTTGAGTAGGTTGAAAAATAAGATTAATGGAATTCATGGAGAATATAGTTTCTAAAGTGTTTTGGTATTGTAGATAATGTATGTATGAGTTTGAAGTTACTAAAGAAATGGTTGGTTGTTGTAAGTTTTATGTACTTTGTCTTGTGATTTAAAGTATTGAATTGTGACCTTAGATTGTAAGTCCAAAGAATAAAGTCATCTACTCTAGAATATTGACTATTTATTGGGTTGGTGTTAGAATGTTAGATGTATATTCTGATGTGCAAGTTTGAAATTCTCATACCCCTTGTTTTCAGTAAGTAGATTATACATCCGATGTATTACCATCAGTTTTATATTTTCTGAGCATTCTAATAAAGTTTTTGAGTTTTGTTTTAAAAATTATGAGTTGTATTATAAAGTTTTTGAGTTCATTCACTAAAACATTAAGCTCAAAAAATTACAATAAAACTCAAAAACATTACCTACAAACTTAGTTAAATCTGAGTTTTGATGGGAAAAAAATTAAAATCTAACTTATAAACTTTAATAAGTTCAGAAAAAATATATAAATGCTCAAAAACAAATAAATTTTGAGGTAATAAGCTCAGAAAAAATACAAATTTGCTCAAAAACAAGTAAAATCTGAGGTAACACATCCGATGTATGTTCTTTTTTCTCCGTTGTTTTGGGTTTAATTTCAATTTATTTCACTTCAGTTCAGTTCAGTTCAGCTCTATTAAGTTCAGTTCAGCTTCATTCAGATTAGTTCAATTCAGTTCAGTTCAGCTCTTCTGATCTCTTCACAAATTTACTCTTACTCCAGTTAAGTTCAGTTCCAATAAGTTCAGTTCAGTTCAGTTCAGCCCCATTAAGTTCAGTTCTGTTCAGTTTAGACAGTTTCAGTCCAAAAGAATAGAGCCTTAAAGTTAGACGGTGAAATTTTTAAAGAAGGTGAATTAGTTATGAAATTAAGTATCCACTATACTAATCTTATTTAGGGTACTAAAGACAAGTTAATACTCCCTTTGTCTCAATTAATAGTTATTTCTTTGAACACAAAAATTAAGAAAATAAAGATGATTAATATGGACCACACAAAACACAGGACCCCAGAGGTCTGAGGGAGTATACATATCTTTTTTTTTTTCCATGTGAAACACTTCAATTAGCCATTTATTTCCGAGATCAAAATTATTACCATTCACACCAATCAACTGTAACACAAAACAACCATTGAGATACATAACAGATTTGCTCGTAAATGTTTCCTAGCCAAAAGCATGCAAATTTCATCGATCTAAAGTGCTCAATTTGAAATTTGCTCATGTAATAATAGGGTTTGAATTATTAATTAACAAAACTCAAGAGATAAAAAATTATAGTATGATCCAACTATCAAACATTATATCATATGGTCCAAAAGATCAAACATACATGATCTACCAATATGAACGTGAAGCTAATACAATTTTGGCATGCAACCAAGCTTTTTCTTTGTTGATGGCATTTAAAGAGTTACATACAAATACAGTTTATGGATGAAAAAGAAGCATATCATTTAACAATATAGTTGGCAACCGTTTCGAATTATGTTCAATTCCATCACTATATAATTCCCTTGTTCGATTCTCCATTTCTCATCCCAAATCATTACATTAAAAACAAGAACAATAAGAAAATGACTTGTAATAGTAATATGTACTTGGTATGTTTGCTAGTTGTTGGTGCCCTAGTGCACACAACTTCTAGTGCTAGGGTGTTAGGAGGCAATACTCACTCATCTTTTGATGATGAGAAGACATTCATATTTGGCCGTCGTGGAGGTGGGTTAGGTGGTGGAGGCGGTGGTGGTTTAGGCGGTGGAGGTGGCCTTGGAGGCGGTGCTGGTGCTGGTGGAGGATTAGGCGGTGGAGGTGGCCTGGGAGGTGGTGCTGGTGCTGGAGGAGGATTAGGTGGTGGAGGTGGCTTGGGAGGCGGTGGTGGTGCTGGTGCGGGAGGAGGAGCTGGATTTGGAGGTGGAGCTGGTGCTGGTGCAGGAGGAGGATTAGGTGGTGGTCTAGGTGGAGGAGGTGGTGGAGGGTTTGGTGGTGGTGGAGGTGGCGGTCTTAGTGGTGGAGCCGGACTTGGAGGTGGTTCTGGATTTGGTGGTGGAGCTGGAGCGGGTGCTGGGCTAGGTGGAGGAGCTGGAGGTGGTGGTGGATTTGGAGGTGGAGGCGGTGGCGGTCTCGGGGGACTTAGTGGTCTCAGTGGTCTTGGCGGACTTGGCAGCGGGGCTGGATTTGGTGGAGGTGCTGGTGGTGGCATTGGAGGTGGGCTACCTTGAGCATTTGCATGTGCTTAATCTACTTGATTAAGTACTCTATTAACTTATAATGATTGAAAATTAAGAAATTATTTATTTGTACTCTCAATTTAATTCATTGTATGTTCTTGTTGTTGTTACTTCAGCCTTAGTGTTATATACACTATGCTAAAGTTTTCGATTTATCAATGAAATTTAGCAAAATTGAAGAATAATTTTTCTTACTATTTTGTTCAAGTTAATATTGTAGGGAATACATGTTACTTATCGAGCTATTTAGTTTTTCTTAAACAAATGTTATTCCGTCAATTCATATTCGAATTAAACACACTATTTACCTTCTGACAATATTAAGGGTAACATTCGAATTCACAATAACAAGGATTAGATAAGAGTGATGTCTTACACAAATTATATATAGAGTTTGAATTGTTAATTAGTAAATTTGATTTTTTTTTTGAGTCAATTAGGGTATATATAATGACAAGCATGATTGTATGAGATATTGAGATATTGGAAACTTTAACATTTAGCATTCATTTATCTACTAATTTATATGTTACTCATAAAATTGTTAGGACTTTGAGGCTTTTAACTTTTAACATTCATTTTATCCGGTTTACACCTCGCTCTCAGTATTATTCCTTTAAATACGCATGTAAAGTACTCAATCGACATGTGTGTTGAGATATTATCTTACATCGGATAAATTTAGACTGAGGAGACTAATTTATAAGCTAGTGCGTGGACTACTCCTCCAGTCCTCCTATATTTTCACCAATTGATTTTAAGATAAAACCTGATTTTGTACATTTGTTTATGTAATAAACCTGCTGCAAAGTACTCAACAAGAACCTCAACAAATTCATGAACCATGCCGTCGAGCATTATATAGGCCTTCCAAACATGAATTCACCTTAGGTATATTAGTATTGCATTTTTTTGTTTGCGAATGAGGGGCAAACCCCAAAAATTAATTATTAACGATTACACGGGAGAACACATCATCTCTTAACCACCAACAACCAGCCAATACTTATCCGTGTTGATGTTTATTCCCATATATGTATGTGGTATTGTCCCACGGGTCACATTTGTGAAAAATAGTAAAGATATTAACTTATAACTGGGCTACTCGTATTATCATTTGATTTTAGGATGAAATCTCACTTGTTTATGTGCCGGTCTCTTACACCTATTTCTATAGCTCGCTATAGCTCACTGCGGAGATCTCAACAGTATCTTGCTAAGTAAGGGCAGAATTTTATTCGTAAACTAACTGAAGTTACTAAAGAAATGGTTGGTTGTTGTAAGTTATGTACTTTGCCTTGTGATTTTGTTGTTTTTGCTTTTGGTGGATGTTGTGATTTAAAGTATTGAATTCTGACCTTAGATTACAACCCTAAAGAATAAAGTCATCTCCTCTCAATATTGACTATTTATTGATTGAGCTGGTGTTGATATACATTTATGTGCAAGTTGGAAATTCTCATAGTTACGGGTTAGGATTTAAAGTTTGAAAGCTTAAAAACTGATCGATCATGGTATTTTATAGGTTGTATTAAAAGTGAATGAAGTTACGTATCTTAGCAATTATTCGTCTCATGTAAAATACCTTTAACTTTCACGGAACAACTTTTACTATCATATAAATACAATACCCGATCTCATTTGATGTCATGCACGTAAATGGCTTTGTAGCCAAAAGCATATAAATATATATCGCAAAAAAAATACTCAATCAATAAGCTAAGGCTCATAATCACGTACCCTTTTAAAACTTCCCCATGCATGTAATAATAACAAGGCAGGTTTGAACATACTATTTCCTCTGTCCCTATCTTTTGTTTACCGTTTTTATTCTTTTATGAGGAATACTAAGCTATTAATTAACAAGTGTAACAAGAGATAAAAATTATATGGTCAATAAATCATATGGTCCAAAGATCAACCATGCATGATCTACTGGAATGAACGTGAAAGTAATACAACTTTGCCATGCTCTTTTGCTCAAAAATGGCACTTGATGGCATTTAAAGAGTTACATACGAATACAGTTTATGGATGAAAAAGAAGCATATCATTTAACAATATAGTTGACAACCGTTTAGAATTATGTTCAAATCCATCACTATATAATTCCCTTGTTCGATCCTCCATTTCTCATTCCAAATCATTGCATTAAAAACAACAATAATAAGAAAATGACTTGTAATAGTAATATGTACTTGGTATGTTTGTTAGTTGTTGGTGCCCTAGTGCACACAACTTCTAGTGCTAGGTTGTTAGGAAACACTCACTCATCTTTTGATGATGAGAAGACATTCATATTTGGCCGTCGTGGAGGCGGGTTAGGTGGCGGAGGTGGTTTAGGTGGTGGAGGTGGCCTTGGAGCCGGTGCAGGTGCTGGAGGAGGACCAGGATTTGGTGCTGGAGGAGGATTAGGTAGTGGTTTAGGTGGTGGAGGTGGCCTGGGAGGCGGTGCTGGTGCTGGAGGAGGATTAGGTGGTGGTTTAGGCGGTGGAGGTGGCTTGGGAGGCGGTGCTGGTGCTGGAGGAGGCTTAGGTGGCGGTTTAGGCGGTGGAGGTGGCTTGGGAGGCGGCGGTGGTGCTGGAGGAGGAGGAGCTGGATTTGGAGGTGGAGCCGGTGCTGGTGCTGGAGGAGGATTAGGTAACGGTCTAGGCGGTGGAGGTGGTGGAGGGTTTGGTGGTGGTGGCGGTGGTGGTCTTGGTGGTGGTGCTGGACTTGGAGGTGGTGCTGGGTTTGGTGGTGGAGCTGGAGCGGGTGCTGGGTTAGGTGGTGGAGCTGGTGGTGGTGGGGGATTTGGAGGTGGAGGCGGTGGTGGTCTTGGAGGATTTAGTGGTCTTAGTGGTCTTGGTGGACTTGGTGGTGGGGGTGGTTTTGGTGGGGGTGCTGGTGGTGGCATTGGAGGTGGTCTACCTTGAGCATGTGCATGTGCTTAATCTACATGACTTAAAGTACTCAATTAACTTACTATTTATACAATGATTTTAAAATTAAGAAATCATTTATTTGTAACTCTCAATTTAATTTTTATGTATTTGAATGTGGTGGTCTTTATGTTGTTATTGTTGTTACTTCAGCATTATTGTATTATATGTACAACATGCTAAAGTTTCCAATTTATCAAAATTGAAGAATAATAATTTCTCTTACTATTTTGTTCAGTTTATTAATACTGTAAGGAATACTCCGGTACATGTTATTTACTGTCGTACTGACTGAGCTATTTCGAATTAAACATTCGAGTTCACAATAATACGTTGATTCATGGAAGCACGGAATCATAGGCTCTGATAACACACTATGCATCTTAGCTTGACCATGTCCGAAACTAAGAGCAGTGCAATGGAAGAACTTTAAATAAAATTACTAAACTTAAACTTTATCTTACAATAGGAAAACTTTTGCTAAGTTCTTAACTAGGACCCACTATTAATTTATTTCTTCTCTTTAATACGAAGTATTTTACTTTTTTGAAATTATCAAAGAACTTGGTTCTTAATAAAGAACCAAGTTCTTATTCTGATAAACTCAATGCTACCTCGAATGGAAAGAACTTTATTTCTAGAGTTCTTATTGACAAACTCGAGGCAAAAACCCACCATTGCATTTGCTCTATCGGCCGAGTTGTATTTGTAAACTAATTGACAATAAACATATTAATCCACTAAATTATAAAATATTCTATTCACATGAATCTTTTGATTTCACTATGACACAAAAAAAAATGATTTAGAACACCAACTCTCACTTACTCAATACTATATACGGAGTATACGTCAATTCACTCGTCAACCAACGAACAAACTCGTTTAATGCATTTGCTGTATTTACCTAATCCTATATACTGCTGTTAAATATTTTTTTAGGGATACTGTTGTTAAATTTTGATAAATGAACAACCAATGAATAGACTTACTTAATAGATTATTAAATTCAAAATTCTCAAAAGCAGATGTTAAGAAATAAGGTTAAGGAGCATGTAAGAAAATGTAAATAAAATATAAGTCTTCGTTACGATAAAAGGGTATAAGTTATAACTCAACAAGTTGTTATGTGAAATTATAGTACTAACAAATAATATTTGCACTAACCACATAATTTCGATTGCGCAGATATGTTAAATAACATTGGTTTATTCATGTTTACTAAAATTAGGAAAAGTAAATCCTAATAACCAACATGCCCAAATGTCTTACAAAGTTGCCACACTTCATCATTTTTAGCCCAAGCTGCTCGTGCTTGTTTCTTCTGAAGATGGAGGTATACTATCGTCACTTCTGTTAGAAGATCGTGACAATCCTCTCCGACGGTTAACAAAGCGCTACAACATTCTTTTGAAACATTCTTTCCGTTAGAAAAAATATATTTAGATATGTCATCTCCGCAAGTTTTCCCTAAATCAGTTGCACATTTCTGGAATGCATCGGATACCGTAGGACTTGGTGCAGGAGCAGATTCAATAGCAAAACCATATTCTGCCATAACAAATAATGGAATTAGGACTAGAGCCATAATGATTGGTTTTGACTCCATGATGAAAAAGTAATTTTGTTATTTGTATAATTAGTGTTAATATTGTTTATTTAGTGAACAAAAAATATAAATATAAAATTAAACAAGTATATAGTTAATCAATTCATCATGCTACTTTATATGTGAAGTTTCACATTTAACGTTTTTTTTCTACATATAATAAACTTACATTGTTGTTAATATTAATTTAAAGTTAATTTATGTGCATTATTAATAACAATGTTTTATTAATAAATGCTACTACTAAGTAACCAAACAAAATTTAAGAAGATGATATAAAATAAAACATTTGATAACTGATAAGTAAAGGAAAAAAACTCATAGTTATTAATAATGCACATAAATTAACTTTATATTAATATTAACAACAATGTAAGTTTATTATATGTAGAAAAAAACGTTAAATGTGAAACTTCATATATAAAGTAGCATGATGAATTGATTAACTATATACTTGTTTTATATTTTTATTTTTTTGTTTACTAAATAAACAATATTAGCACTAATAATACAAATACTAAAATTATTTTTTCATCATGGAGTCAAAATCAATCATTATGGCTCTAGTCCTAATTCCATTATTTGTCATGACAGAATACAGTTTTGCTATTGAATCTGCTCCTGCACCAAGTCCTACGGTATCCGATGCATTTCAGAAATGCGCAACTGATTTAGGCAAAACTTGCGGAGATGATATATCTAAATATATTTTTGCTAATGGAAAAAATGTTTCAAAAGAATGTTGTAGCGCTTTGTTAACCGTAGGAGAGGATTGTCACGATCTTCTAACAGAAGTGACGATAGTATACCTGCATCTTCAGAAGAAACAAGCACGAGCAGCTTGGGCTAAAAATGATGAAGTGTGGCAACTTTGCAAGACATTTGGACATGTTAGTTATTAGGAGTAATTTTTCCTAATTTTAGTAAAACATGAATAAACCAATGTTATTTAACATATTTGCGCAATCGAAATTACGTGGTTAGTGCAAATATTATTTGTTAGTACTATAATTTCACATAACAACTTGTTGAGTTATAACTTATACCCTTTTATCGTAACGAAGACTTATATTTTATTTACATTTTCTTACATGCTCCTTAACCTTATTTCTTAACATCTGCTTTTGAGAGTTTTAAATTTTATAATCTATTAAGTAAGTCTATTCATTGGTTGTTAATTTATCAAAATTTAGCCGCAGTATAGAGGATTAAGTAAATACATCAAACGCATTAAACATGTTTGTTCGCGAGACTATGAACCATAATTAAATTGAATGAGCAATCGCCGATCACCGACCACCGACCACCTCTATATATAAACCTAATAACCCAATAAAATTAATAACTCAAAATAACTTCACGTATTTTAATCCGACTCAGAACTAAATTGAACGAGCCAATCACCCGTTCACCGATCACCTCTATAGAAACCTACCGAATCGGGGTGCGCTTTTTTGCCTTTTTTCTTTCGAGGCTATATTTATGGGTGAAGTTGCGACCAATCTATCATCTTGAAAATAATAATTAAAAAAAAAAAAAAAAAAGATAGGTGCACAAAAATTCAAGCACCATCCTACACCTCTAACCATGTTTATAAAAAACATGGTGATTTTACTAAATTTTAGGTACGATTATAAATTTCACCGTCCCAATGATCTAGGTGGGGTTTGCATGCATTTAATTAACGTATATTCTTGTCAATTTAGTAAAAAACTTGTAAGCAAATTCAGATGAATATTTGTAGACTAATTCTATCAAAGTCTTAACAGAAAAATTGTTATCATTTGTTTAATTTTGAGAATATCTACCGTAATAAACTCATAATCCGTATTTACCATAATTTGTGAGAATATCTTAAATATCTTGTTCATCTTTTTAAATTCATGTTTACTGAGCACACACCGACACACGTTAGAAAAACCGATATATAAAAAAACGTTGACTTGTGAAATGGAAAGGCACGCAATCCCACGCATCACCATGGTTTGAATGGTTTATTAATGAGTCATGATAACATTACCAACATTTGAAGAAATTTCACTCTTTGCATGGTCTTCAATGAAGGTGCATTACAGTTCAGAAGCAGAAAAAAAAAAAGAGTAATATCCGGTAAAAAGTAGTCTAATTCTTCAACAAATGTTACTACTACAGTTACATTATTTACTGTATGAACCAATGCATGAAACTCTGCTTGAGATTTATTCAAGAAATGGCAGCTGGCCATGCAGTACTGTTAACACCATCATCCTCATCACCATCTCATTAATTCATGCCTTAAACTAAACCTTTGACTTGCATACTTGCATTCATATATACACTTTCCGTCTCAGTCATTTACTTACCTTTCATATTCATTGTGAAGGGTATTCTTTTTCGTCTATAGGGAGCCACATGTGCGATTTTGATGCTGACCATCTCTCATGACTTAACCAACAGGGCTAGCTAAAGGGTCGGTATTTTAATCAAAAGTAAACAAATGAGTGGGACGGAAAGAGTATAATAATGTATTTATGAAGACATAACTTTTGTTACAAGATAAGTATATAATGCTGAAATTAATGTAACCTTCTTGAGTTTTCTTTATCACTTGAGTTATTACTGTCTTCTGTATTCATTTGCCACATTGCAGAAGTATATAGAAGTCTTCTTGCAGAAGTATGTTTATTATGTATAGATAGGTAGCTAGCATTTATTCCATTCCCAACTGTTCGAATTACATTCATGCAAATCTTATTGTTGTCTCACCACCGTTCTATATATAGCCTTGTTGATGTGTTTATTTCTTCTCAAGAAAATCCATCATACAAAAGAGTCTTTGTGAAGTTGTATGGTGCAAGTGCAAAAAATGTCTTCTTATAAGTTTTTAGGGTTTCTAGTGGTTTTTAGTTTTATTGCATGTAGTGATATTGGTCTTGCTAGGAATATTGTTACTACAAATGAGGGTGAGAAACCGGTTGAGTCGACCGTTAAGCCGGCTAGTATTTGGGATGGATCATTTGATGAAGTTGATGGTGTGAATGGTTGGATGCCGGGTTTAGGAGGTGGATTTGGTGGTGGCCCGAGTGGTGGTGCTGGTGTCGCTGATGCTCAGATGGGAGGAGTCGGAGGTCAAGGTGGGATAGCTGGCTTGGTCCCAGGTGGCGGTGGTGTAGGTGGTATGGTCCCGGGTGGTGGCGGTGTAGGTGGTGTGGTCCCGGGTGGTGGCGGAGTTGGTGGAGTGGCCCCAGTTGGTGGAAGTGTTGGTGTAGTTCCAGGTGGAGGTGGTGTTGGGGGTGTAGGTGCTGTTGGCCCAGGTGTTGGTGTCGGAAGTGGTTTAGGTGGTGGACCAGGTGGTTTTGGGGTGGGACAAGGTAGTACTGGTGTTGGAGTGGGTAGTGGTGGCTTTGGAGGGGTACCAGGCGGGCTGGGTGGTCTACCAGGTGTAGGCATGGGTACAGGTGTCGGTGGTGGTATTGGTGCTGGTGCTGGTAGTGGAACTAGAATGGGTGGTGGACTTGGTGGTCCTTTTGGTGGAAGTGTTGGGGGGTCATCTGGAGTCGGAGCTGGAATTGGTGCCGGGATGGGTGGTAACATGGGTGGAGGCTTGGGCGGGCTCGGTTGGCCAACCCCAGGGTTTGGTTTTGGTGGAAGGAACTAGTTTCCTTTTAGTTGTGTTGCATGTAGTGGAAGTGAAATTAGCATAGCACTTTGTAATTTTCATGATGTAAGGTTCTAAGTGTAGTACAAGTTGTTTTCCTTTTAAATAAGGTATGTTTCTTTAGTAGAATTTTTCAGTTTAGAAGTGTAAAACTTCCACTCATGTCAATGTATGCATGCATGCATGCATGTATGTCATATTTATTTTTGTATAACTACTAGTTTAAAACTTTAAATCCATATTGTTGTAGCTAGTATTTTACGCAACAATCAATCTCTAAAAGGCTAAACTATCTAACACAATAGTAGTACTAAGTAGCTTTATGCCTTTATGTATGGATTTATGGTGTCCTATACTTTCTTTGTTTTTCATCACAAATTTAGTAGAATAACAAATTGTGCCGAACTAAACTTGTTAAAAGCTGATCCGATCTAAGATTGAAAGTGATCTGAAATTGTCTAAGGATAAGATTATTGGTAGTCTCGAGATAAAATATTGGTAAGTCTTGAGACAAGACTCGCTCAAGACTACCAATAATAATCTACAATAATCTTAGACAAACTCTCAAGTTGAATCTTGAAAATCCAAGACTCGACTTTGGGTGAGTCTTGACCCCACCATAAAAGAAAATTAACCAATTATTGGATTCCATGTGTCATTTCTTTTGTAAAAAAAAAGAAGTAAAGTGAAAAAGTAGAAAAATAGAGTCTGGGGTAAGTCGGACGGATAATATATAAAGTCTGAGGCGAGTCTGAGACGGGTCTGAACAATAAAAAAATAATAAAAGTTAGTGGAAAACTGATGTGACAAAGTTTAAGACTTGGGAGAGTCTTACTGATAATCTTACCCTAAATCGATTAGGACTCAAAACCCGAATTGATCCTACTCAACCCAAACCACCCTACGTGTAATTGACCCGACCCAAAATGACCTTACCTAAAGTAGTGACCCAAACCCAAAATGACCCAATAACTTGACATCCGAAATGACCGACCCGACACAAAACGTGTGTGTAACAAACCCGAAATGATCCAGCTGAAATTGATCCGACCCAAACCCGACTTAACCCATTTACCACCTCTATTGATTTTGTCACAAGTGATTCTGATGCATGAAATGTTTCTCGAACCAAAAAGGGAATCTCATTTGTCTTTCTATGATTTCCTTCCATATATATAAGGGTATCCCTTAAAATACTCCATAGTTGATATATAAAGATAGTAAGATACCATGCTTAAGTTAATCCACACCATATACCTTGGTTAATTTCCAAGACTTACTCATCATGATGTTTAATCTACAAAGTTATCCTATGAAAAATTTGACATCCAAAATAAATGTTATAAAGCATATTAAACATAGTCAATAGTCATAAAATCTTCATAATTTTTTCATTTTTTCGTGCATCAAATATATAATCAAAATCCATAGAAATCGATTTATAGTCGTACGAGTTCAAAATGATTTTGTTCATATTGTACCCGTTAATATTCATAGAAATGTTGTTAATTTTAATCCTCATGTTTAGATCGCCTTTGAGAAAGCTGGTAATGGCCGGATTAAGCCGGTCAAAGCTTGGCCGAGGGCCGGTGGTGGCTAAGACGTTGATGGGGACGATCTTTGTGCTTCTGGTCACGAATTTATATAGCCTTGTCGATGTTCATACACGCTTGACCGATGTAGGATCGTCCCTTAATCCAACTGATCAAGTTCTTATGGCTTTCAACCTTCTTGAAGCTACTCTCCTCGGTACATAATTCATCTATACATGACTTGTTTTTTTAAACCGGGGATTACTCACTGTTGTCGACAATGTACATCAGTAAATGCATGACTGAATTTCATGTTGTGTTGCATGCAGGTATCACTTTGTTCCTTGCCCTAGTAATAGATAGGCTACACTACTACATCAACGAGCTTCGCCGGGTAAGGAAAAAATCCGAAGATTACCAGCTCCATGGACGAAATTAATGATCCGTCTGGTGTGAATCGAGCTCAAGCTACAAAAACAATGTCGCTATAATTTGTTGTTAATCGTTTCTATTTGTTGTCGTGTTCAAGGACAGTCGTAAATTGTACGTATATATATATATATTGATTGATTATTTAGTCGATTTCAAACTCGATCCCATGAGCTAGGCACACCTCTTTATACATCTGAACAATATGCAAAGTTCAATAGATCGACGAGGAATACAAAAAAAACAGCAATTAGAGCAACAACAATGTTAAATCAATTAATTAATTGTCAGCGTAATTGGATAAAATAAGATCATTTTCTTTATCGTTTTTCCCTAGGGTAGCACTCTCATTACCATTATTAGTATCGGTATTAGAATTATGAGACTGAACATTATTGCCCTTAATTACTGACGAAATGGCAGTCGCTAGGGCCGCAGCTAAGGTGGGATCGGCCGCAAGTGCCACCCTAGCGACATTTGCCAGGTCTACCGGTAACTTATTACCATTATTGTCTCCATTTAGGGCTTGGCCTAGGAGTTGTTGCATTTGGCCCAATAAGCCAAGCCCATTTAAGTTTGAAAAGGGCATGTTGGTAGTATTATTTTGGGCTTGGGGTTGTGGCTTTGTGAGGTCAAGTGTCACGGTAGGAAACGGGGCCGAGGCTGAGATTGTGGCTAGGCTCGGGAGGCCAGGGAGCGATGTGGGTTGTGAGAAGACGGGTTGGTTAAATAGGCCGTCCATTGGACTTGACATTGATCCAGCTACTAGCATTGAGGCTGCGGTTGAGGTTGTGCTTGCCATTGCTACTGCTGCGGTTGGGAGCGGGTGGTTGTGTTGTCCCTCGTAGGTTGTCACGAGAATGGTTCGGTCTTCTGCGCATCTTTGTACCTAGTTAATTCAAAAAGACAACATTTAGCAAAGAATATATATATTTGTTTAACTTTTTGAGGTTATAGTTTAAAACTTTGTCTGTAAATAAATACGATAAAACTATTAAAAAAACACATGAAATATGTTACGGAAAAAGAGCGAACAAGGTTTTAATGAGATTACTTGTTTACGAACAGGGCAAGCAGTGCCCATAGTACATCGATAATAACCTCGAGGACATGGATTTCCTTTTGCCATTTTCTGGCCGTACTTCCTCCACTGACATCCATCGCTTATCTGCGCGTTTATTATATCATATGCTTGTCAAAACTAGCACGATGTTATAAAGCAAAATGACCGTAGAAAATCTTCTATATATATTTCACATAATAGTGGAAATCCGTAGACACAAATCTCGACTCAATATTCATCGTCGTTACGTATTTGCATCAATGACTTGACACATATACACAATGAGATTCAATAAAATCGAAATATAAGTTATTATTTTCGGTACATTACTTTAAATCATAATAAATAATTTTGTGAATTCACATCATAATTAGGTAAAACATGACACCACCGACCATTTATATTCATATAATTGAAATATAGGTTATTATTATTTTCGGTACATTATTTCAAGTCATAATAAATAATTTGCGAATTTGCATGATTATTAGGTAAAAGATCATTTTCAAAAATAATAATCCAACAAGTCACTGACTTATTAAACATGAATGTCTAGAATCTAACGTTCAAAGGCTGATTGCAGTCTGCATTTCATTTGTCAAAATAATAATGCGTCGTCGTCGGCACATTGACTGTCTATGCATTTTCTTAATCAATTTTATTAATTATAAAGGATTTAATTACTGCATGTACTGATGTACCAATCAATTGTTGAGATTGTCTTTATGTGATTGTAGCTTGATTAGTTGGTTGTAGACTTGTAGACAAGGTCAATAAAAATGAGTTGAGTCAGCTCAACACGTTCTTAAAATACCTAGTTAATCAGACAAGTCGAGTTTGACCAATCAAATTAGCTTCTTTTTTAGATTTGACTTCAATAAGCATAATTCAAACCAAGTTATAGCTCAAAATTTCATGCAAATGTCAAAGCTCAAATCGTCTCCATTACACTATTCCAAGAAAATCTCGTGTTCATAATATTTGGTTGTAATGTTATGCTATTTCCATTTGTTTTAGTTGCTAACTGCAATAAGTCTAGTACACTTAATCACTAGCTGGTTGAATTGTGTATTTAACTTATTTGGACCTTTTAGGGTATGTTAGGGTTAGAGATTAAATTGTGTTAAAGCTAATCAAATTAACCATTCTAATAAAGACGATCTTATCAAATGCAAAGCTAATCAATCATCCACATATTACCTATTGTCACGATAGTTTCGTTTTAACCACCAGATTAAGACCTCTTCGGTCACATTACTCACACGAAGCACATATTTTCTAAACTATTTTGTGCAGTGATAATAGTTTAAAAAAAAGCACTGATAATGCCACGACTGCTTTTGTTAATGCCACGAAATGCAAAGCTTGGGAATAAGTTGATTAGACAATTTCCTTGAATAAGTTTGTGGCGTTGGTCTTCTTATTTGTTTAACCGGCTCACATTTTATATTATGTCTTATTATTTTATATAATTCCTCTTTACTTTTTTCTTTTTCTTTTTATTTAGAAGAAAATTTCGAACAAACGTAAAAATATCTGAAGAGGGTATAAGTCGTAATGTCGTATTATAACACATTTATTTCTACAGAAAGATTAGTCGTTTTCGTCTAACAATAAGTATATACTCTGTATATATCATGGACAATATATGAGAATTTGTGAACTTAAAAATAGCATAATCATCATTAAGAATAGTGAATTTTACCATAGCGGCTTCAGACCGAGCTCGAACCGAGACACGAGCTCTTCTCATGGTTACTTCATGAGTCGTCTGCTCATTTTCTTTAGTTGATGTCATTTGCTGAGTTGCCCATCGTTTTTCATGCATCATTGCCTCTTTATTATTCTGAATATTATATCCATTAGGATCATCTCGTTCATCATCTTTATAATTAGTATTTTCACTTGGATTAGGGTCGGAACCCAAATATTGCCTCGTTGGTTGTTCTTTGATCCTTTCACCATCATTTACAAGCTGAAATCGTATTATATGTACATGGCAGGGATTGATCAGCACACTTGTAAACTAGTACAATTGATAAATGCTTCAAAAACTTCCTATGACGGGTTAGAGGGAACAAATATCCGTTAATTTATCTATACGTAAAATACATATATAGAGGCTGAATATGAGTCGTACATATTACATAAGGAACCGAAAGAGAAGGTAATATTTTTGTATATTTCACCGTATTATTCTAAAGCCAAATTAGGAGCGATAAATCTTCGTCTCTATCGAAAATTGTCTCTAAATTAGCAAATAGAGAAAAAAAAAGAAAAAAAAAAATCAATATGCCAAGGGATACATACCTCGGATTGAAGGACATTTCGTGATTTATTTTGATCATTTTGGTGTTGTCTAATAGTCGAAATTTGCATTTGTAGGGTTTGATAGCTATTTGTGACTTGATTTAGCAAAGTCTTTAGTCTTTGATTCTCCACACTTTTCCGTGCTATTTGCTCCTTTAGAATTGCTAACTGCATGCGCCCACATTTACATACTTTTGAGTTTTGATTAATTAAGTTTTAATCATAAATATATACACACATACTGTAGAAATACTTGTCTAACACGATCTTACACAAATTCATTGTAAAACGGATTATTTTTATACTCCGTAATTACTTTTATCTATTAATATATTTATGTTTGGATCTAAATTACACTTTTTTTGGGTGTAAAACCGTCTTCCACGAGATAAACTGCGGATATTGAGTAATATTCGACACTTATTAGTGAAATTATACAAGCCTAATATAATTTATAATTACCTCATCCTTGGCAGTGTGATTATCATCATGTATTTCCAACGATACCTCATCATCTACCGTAGATTTCTCGTCAAAACCCGTATTTGATGATCGTGTCAATTGGAGCTTCAACCCGGTCTATGTAATAACAAAAAAAAAAAAAGTATATATGTCACAATTTTTTTTTTTTTTTTCAAATGAGCGCACACTTATGTCACATGTGAGAATCGAACCCAAATATATGTCACAAATATACGTACTCCTATATATATATATATATGATAAAACATTATATACGGGAAAAAAAATTCAAGATATACAAGAATTAATTGCAACAAATTGTAGATTATTACTTACATCAATTTGTAATTTATGATCATTATTATCATCATGACCAATCTCATCATCATCATCATCATCATCTACCATGATGATAGAATCTTCATTATTATTAGATCTTTCTCGTTGACAAATAGAGCTAGGAAAGAAATCCATCTCCTTAACAACTTGGGTTCGATATTCATCCTCGTCTAGTCGAAACCCCGAAACAATTGACGTGTTAGTACTACAACTTCTATGATTATTATCCATATATATAAAATCAATAATCTATCGATAAAACTCTCGAAAAAGACTATAATTTCTAGCCAAATTGCGAAGCAAATATCGAAAAATATTAATCTCTTATATGAGTATATAGTATATGATGATCAATATATATGAGTAGAGGGTGTTAATGTATGAGTCTAAGGTGGTTTAATGAAGAAGAGACTAAGAAAAAAATGAAGTCTAAAGAGTTAAAGAAATAAAGTCTTGTTAATGAGAAAGAAATAGGCTAAATGTTGAATAAAATGTACTTGGTAAGAGAGGTTTAAGCAGATCAAAGAGTATAATTCGGCATTAAATGAGGTTCAAACTGAAGACCAGATTAGTGACTTAATTATTACAATTATATAAAAATAATTAATTAACAATTAACAGTTTATTTGTCTGGGTCATTTGTTTACCTATTTTATTTTAAGTTGTCTCATTTATTTGTTTATTTTTGCTATATTTAGATCTGGCAAACGGGTCAAATGGATCAGGTTCGGATCAGGTCAGTTTAGTTGAGTCAATTTCGAGTTAGCAAGTGTTCGGATCGGGTTGGGTCGGACTGATCAATTTGTAATAATAAACATTCGAGTCGGGTTATATTGGGTCGGTTAATTTGGGATTAGGTCAAACTCGGTTATTAAGATCGGGTGTGGAGTTGCGTCATTCAAGTCGGTCAGATCAATTTTACGATTTACATATTATTCATGTTTCTAATGACAATAATCATAAATGGTCCCTCGTCTTTTATTTATCTTTATGTCAAAATTAAAGGTAAACAAATTCGAAACTGAACAAATATATTTAATTTTATTAAGAGTCTAATTAGGACATCTATCAAGCTCATGAGTCATGAGGTAAGGAAGTGCGTCAATTGCACGTAATAAAAGAATTAAGAGAGAGGAAGAAAGAGTCAAAATATGAGGGTGAGATTTGTGATGAGATCTCATTAGAAGGATGTTTAGGTGTTTGATTATTTGGAGACAAATACTTTTTTTTTTTTTGCTTAATTAATTATATGGTTTAGAGATTAGGGGAGACTCATTTGATTGACTATTTCCCCTATTTATAGAATGTATTAGTGGTGTTTAAATTGTGTCTTGTTTAATTTATGAATTATGATTATGATTTTATTTTCTTGAATTGTTCATAAGTATGCTATATATTCAAATTATTGTAAAAAATGTAAATGCATGTGATAACATTTATTTGTTGTGCTTATTTTCATTTTTACTAGCTTTATTTGACTTTTCTAATTAAAGTTGTTCGGTTTGGATTGCTATAACAAGTCTTTATATTAGTCACGCTTATATAAAACAATACCAGATTATTTCATGATTAAGACAATAAACAATTTGTCAACTAGCTAAAACTTTTTGCCCCGCTAAATTCAAATCGTGGCTCTATCATTACTTATCTCATTAATAAAAGTTCAAATAATAAGTAAATTCAGTTAAAAGAAAATATGATAAATATATAAGAAAATTTTCTTTTATAAAACTAAAGATCTCAAACTCTTATACGATTATTTAATACGTCGTGGCAAGTGGGAACAATATCTTTATGTATGAAATATTATTTTTAATTTTAATGATAATATAAGTTCACAGTTTAAGTAATAGTTTTTTTTTTTTTTATTGTCAGAACGCCACGTATGGTGATCATTGTGCAAGTTAGACTTGGCTTAGCTAAATGACTTGGGTATTTAAATGGAGTGCACGTTGATATGTTTAACTAAAATATTAGGTTTTTTATTTATATAAAATACAATTAACAAAACTCCAGGTGAGAATTTTGACGCCTTTGT
This sequence comes from Silene noctiflora, assembly GCA_009801015.1. Classification (NCBI taxonomy): domain Eukaryota; kingdom Viridiplantae; phylum Streptophyta; class Magnoliopsida; order Caryophyllales; family Caryophyllaceae; genus Silene; species Silene noctiflora. The sequence goes on from VHZZ01000093.1 coordinate 337,974, forward strand.
GATCATTTAAGCTATTAGCTTCGAAGTACCAGAAACAAGAATAACGACCGTCGAATTAGTTAATATGGGAAAATACATTCCCTTTAGAAGCTTGGAGAACGTTGTACAAGTAATCCATTCGTCACAATTATTTGTTTACCTTTTATTAAAATAACCTCACGAAGAATATAAAAAGTAAATAAATGAATGGAACGGAGGGTGTACGTTTTTGTGCAGGTGGCGCGAACAAGGTGCAATAAAATAGACGGTATACGTAAATCATTTCTTGATAAACAAGTCCAACAACAGATAAAAAAGGATGATTTTCATTAAATAATGACAGTACAAGGCAGAAAACTGGAACAAAAACTACATAGTAGCAAGCAATATTGCTCGAATTTTGGCTCTTAACTCATCAGGAACTTCAGTTGGTTCCGTTGGCGGTAAAGATGACCTCTTTTCCCGGAGGGGAGACTTTGAAGCATCCACTGAAGCTTCTCGACTAGCATCCTCAACAATCGCTGATAAAGACTGATCTGAGGTTCTCGTCCTGATCTCACCTTCCTCTAATTCCCCTTCTTCGGCACATGACCTGTCATTCTTCCCCGATCTCTCTCTTGTTGGGGCTGGTGTCCTATACAGTTAGTGCAATAACATTTAAATCTCTAAAAGGATCAAAGGGTATACTTTTGTATTATTATCAGTTGGT
>VHZZ01000094.1:52188-72756 GCA_009801015.1 Silene noctiflora
ATTGGTCTATTATCGACATTTGATTATTACTTGCCTCGGGAAATCGAGATGGTAATGCCTTTATCTATTGGGGAAGGTCTTGTTAAGGCTCCTTGGTAGATGGGGGTGTTACAAAAACCCAACCCCAAAACCGAGTCACATAACCACACAAACAACCTAGATCTACTCGGTCAAACTTGTTTTTGGGCGGTTAACGGTGGTCAAAGGGGTGGTCAATGACGGTCCAAGTTGGGTTAGGTTGAGGCAGGTCAACGGTATAATTTAATTATTATATAAGCTAGTATAAGACGGTCTTACCTCAAGATCTTGAGACGGATTTATAAGGGGCTCCCTTCACCCTTCTAATCTCTCTCTTTTGCTCTCTTTAAAATGTGTGGCGGAGTTGTGTGGATAATGAGATAAGATGCGGTAGTATGGGTGGGTGGAGTATATATATAAGGGTAGGATGGTAAGTGAGAGTATATAATACATGTATTATGTATTATTATTAGAGTAAATTGATAACTTATACCTAATATAATATGGTTTTTCAAATCTTATACCTAAGATAAGTTTTTTTCAAAACTTATACCAAAAATCTTTATTTATTTCATTCTTGATACCAAATCTCTAAAACTGACCATTTTACCCTTAGTATAACCATCATCACCCATTCCCAAACTCATTAATCCATTTCCCCACCAGAACAACCCCACATTAACCTCAAACTGCTTCTTCCCCAGCCATGTCGTCGCCTCTATAACCACCAAATGGCCACATCCAACCTGTCGCTCCACCACAAGACCGATCTCACTATATTTGTCGCCGAACCTTCCACCCTGCCATGTTATCAACACTAACACTCACCTAGACCATGCAGCACACCACCTTATACCACCATTATTTTTCAACATCTACATCACCATCAACAATGGTGGACACTCCACCACAGTCAAATTTTCCTAATTCCATCGAAGACGATATTGCTTCTTCCTCTCTCTCTCCGACCACTCCAAAAGACACAACTTCCACTCCAATCACTAATTCATCTCCACCGTAATCAATTTCTCATTCGAAGACGATTACAATTACGTATCCGATAATACCAAGTTTAAAGGTTTTTCGTTTTATGTCAAAATTTGGTAACCTATATTGCAAGTTTAATCATTCCCCTCTTCAAAAAATTTCTCAGGTTTAATTTAATTTTTCTAATTGTTATTTTGGTTCTATAAGCTGTTGTGTTCGACTGATGGTGGTTATGGTTGATGGAGGTGGTGATTGTTAGTGGTGGTGTTGGAGGCGGTCGTTTAGCGGTGGGATAAGATGGTGGTGATGCGGTGATGTCGAAATTGGTGGTGGTTTCGTTGGAGGACGAGATCGTTTACGGTGGGGGGAAAGAAGACCATAGGTTATTTGGTATGAAATATGAACGAAATAGAGATTTTTGGTATAAATTTTGAAGACAAATTATTCTAGGTATAAAATTTGAAAAAGTGAGTTATAGTAGGTATACGTTATCAATTTACCCTTATTATTATTATCATTATTATTTTATTATTCCGTCTCGTACATAATTCGTAAAATAATATAACATATATAATTATAAAATACGGGGTATTACAAATAGTCGATCTAAGTAATTAACAGATTCAATACAGCTAATTAATATTCAATGATCCTTTAAACCCTAGAAGAAGACTTAGTTGCGCACAACAATAGAAAGAACGATAAACATAATTAGAGAAAACATAATGAAATAACAAGAATAAAGAACGGAAAGGAAACTGGTTACTCATAACTGAAAGATTGAAGATCTAATTGCAAAGTATGAAGAACTAGAAAACTTAAGTTGCCTAATGAAAGTTTCAGAATGTAAACGTAATTAAAAGTATAGTTAACCTAATACAAAGTTTAGAGTATGAGTTTTCTAACCTGTGCTGGACACATGTTAAGATGTTAAGAAATGAAGGATTTCCAACAATAATTCTGTAAGTATGGTAATCATGAGTTGGGATTTCAATTTCTCATGATATATTGATGTAAATCCTTCTTTAATTGGTATCTTAGCATGTGCCCACCAGAAAAACCCATAAAGTATTTATTCATCACAACTTATTATCTCGCAAACCGAGAATACTAATAACTGATCTGACTCGACCGAGTACAGAACAACTCGGCCGAGTTCAGTCCAACTCGGTCGAGTAACACCAACAGGTGCGCTTCTCTTCAATTCGTTTCTTCTTCTAATCGCTCCTTGTTTCCTGCGCATATGCATATCATCTCAACAAGCTTTAAATATAGCTTAAATCTGAAAAATGGGAAAACAAGGCGAGAGAAGCGCGAGTGTGACCAAAAGCGCGATAAAACTCTCCTTAATGAGGTTTCACAATCGTGCATTTCCAGGACTTGAATCTAAGGCCTTTGAACAAGGTTAAACGTGGTTGAATATTTGAGTCTGAGCAAAATATTGCATAGATTTAAGGTGCTCAAGTTATACAACCTCATATTTAAGTGTAGTGTATACACTATCGTTATTTGAGACTGTCTCCTACGAGAATCCGTGAATTTTCAAAACACAAAACGACTAATAAAACGACCCTAAAACCCCAAAACTTGAGATTTCTAAACATCTACCGCGCTCTTTCCCTCCCACTTAAACAAACACACTCTCCTCCGTTAGCGCCGGAACAACGCAAATTCCTAATTTCACGTCCTATGAACAAACCCTAATTGAAAATTTTCAATTAGGTTTTGGTTGGAGCTCTTCATATAAAGGGGCAATTCAAATCTGAAACCTCGCAATTTGAAACCAGTAATGATGTTATCGGCGGCAGCGGCAGCGGCGGCGAAGGAGGACGAGGTTGTCATGCGTGATGTTACACACGCGGGGCTCGTCGTAAGCGACCGCATTAGTAACGAATTATCGAATCGACTCGATCTCGATGACGCCTTAAATGCTGCTAGATCATCCAGTCATCCCTACACCACTCCCCCTAAAGAGGTCTTTTTTAAGCTTCTTTAGTTAGTTGCATTAGTTATTGTTTTAGTGTTTTTGATTAATTTGTGTTTCGTTGCGTAAATTGTTTGTTATTTTTGCGAATTTAGCTAGAATTGAAGTAACCGTGCTGTGGATGAAATGTTTTATAAATTTAATTGCGTGAAGCTTTTGAAGTAGAGGAGTTACGGTAATTGATTTCAGCTATTCTTGTATAAAGTTACGGAAAGATTGGGTTTTGATTAGTTGGGAGGGGGTTTAGAGTGAAGTGTTAACCCTAATTTTCTGGTATTCGGGTAAACTCGAATTTGGTGTTTGGAGAGGGAAGCTAAAGAAATTTCTTTGCTGACTGGAAGGATATGTTGATTGATTAGTGGAATTTTCAAGTTCAGATATATCATCCTGTTGAAGTAAGTCGGTGAGCTTGTTTAGGTTTTGATTTTGTGTGAAATGTTTACCCTAATTTGTTGGCATTCGGATAAACTGAATTTAATTTATCTTGAGCGAGTTTGCGTTTTGGTTTGTTTGAGGGAAATTGAGGTTTAGGGGGCATCTTTAGTTCGTCTGCAGTAAGTTGAACCGAATTTGGTGTTTGAATTGTTGATTATTGAACAAGTGTATTGAATTCAGGTACTTAGTAAGGTACATAATAGTCTAATGGAATTATTTGTATGGAGTTGGGAAACAGATATGCTTTGTAGATCTTGGTACAGAAGTTGATTATTATGGGTTATGGCGAGGTTTTCTTGATAGTGACAACTGAATGGGAGCTGTAGTTTTTTCATTGTTTGTATCTAATCTGTTATGGGGTTTGAACTCTTTGAAGAGTTTAACTGCTGAACAAATTGTGTGTCCAGATGGGTGCTGGTTATTGTTTAGAAAAGACTTGCGAAATTGTTGTGCATGTGGCTTCTCTCAGCTCAGCAAAAATAATCTGATTCTGTGGACTATGTAACCAGAAGCTGGTTTATTATCACTTTTATTAAGTTTGGAAGGTCAACCCGATGGTAGCCAATGAGATGTATCAGGCACACCAGCCTGCTAATTGATAAAGGCTTATATATAACATTCTCCATAGGAAGCCAATGTTTGCCTCTATTGGAAGGAAATGTGCTGTCTCTATTTGGAACAATAGTTGGAGGTCACTTCAGATTCGGGTTAGCATTAGTCCACAGGCAGATTCAGGAAATAACAGCCTTTGGGCAGAATAAGATGGAATTTGTCTACTTGAAACAACCATTAAAGGTTGGCTAGAAATCCTTCGCATTCTCTCTTATATTTATCCATTTGCGCTGACTGTTTCCTACTGCCACTGGGAGTTAATGTCCATATTGTAGATTTATCTTCTCGCGGCTGCTTTTGATTGTTCATCTTTGAGCTTTACGGATCTCAGACTCTTTGTTGGTTAAGGTGTCGTTGTTTTTTGTGGTGCTGGTTTTACAATGTCTTGCATCCTTTCCTTGCTATAACCTGGGACAGAAAAGGGAGAGGTGACAATGGATGTATTTTGTTAGCTTGGTTAATTGTAATAAAACGGAAATTGTTGCGGAGCTGTATGCCTGTATCTCAGTTACTCTTTATCCATTAGTGCTTTTAGATATTGTGCTAAATTGTAATTTCAATAAACTTTCACGGTTCAGCCTAGATTGTACCTTTCCCTTTTTTTGATGGGTAAGGTTAGTTTAAGCCCTAACTTGACAAATTAGTAAGTTCATTGCTTTAAAATGACTGTAAAGTTAACTGTAGTGATTCCCGACTTGCTGTAGATGGTCGACATTCAGAACCAGGTTTATGATATATAATTGTTTTTGTGCTCCCAGTTTGGAGCCATCTTGTCTTTTAATTTTCCCATCTGTACTTAATAAACTTCCGCTGACCTAGAGAATTTTATTTCCATTTCAGTGGCCTCCACTTGTTGAAGTGGTGGATAGTTGGGAGTTACCCACTGTTCTTATAGAAAGATATAATGCTGGCGGTGGGGAAGGAACTGCTTTATGTGGAATTTTCCCTGAGATACGCAGGGCATGGGCATCAGTTGACAACTCTTTGTTTCTTTGGCGATTTGACAAGTGGTAAGTCTAGAAGGGTTATTGCTTGTTTCATGACTAATGTGTGTCTAGTTGACGATGCTGCTTACCTTTTTTGTCAATCAATGCTTTCTTCTGTTTGCATTGAAATATGTGGAAACAAGAACCAAGTTTAAATATGAAGGAAGTTTCGATGGAAGTCACCTTTCTAGCTTATATTGTTTTTATTACCGTAATTTAACTTGGAGATCCGGTGATTGGCTGTGTTTATATGATGGAAATGCTCTGTGCACTTGGTTTGTTATTGTTGAAAACTCCAAAGGCATAGTGTAGTCATGTGATATTGATTTATCAGTTGTGTGTATAGGTTGATTTTATCAGGGCCCCTACAATACTGGTGTCATGTTGTGTTAATACTTGATGCTTAAAAGCAACCCAGCCTAAATTTATTTAACGTGCACAACATCTTATTGATCTTTTCTAGTGTATATCCATGATTCTTTTTTTTGAAACAATCTGTAACCATGTAAATTTGATAATGGGTCACATCACATGGTCTTGTGGATTATTGTTTGAGGTTGCAATCTTTTTAAAACCCCATGGTTCAACCAAATTTAGTCCTGTTTGATATGTTTTAAAGCTGAAGATGTCGGCCACATGGGCTGTATTTATGTTGCACTTGGTGAAGAGGAGAAAAATATATCAATTTTTTATTTTTTATTTCTTTGAAAAAAAGTGCCGTTATCTTGTCTTTGCTATACTTGTTGCTTGTTTTTGTTTCTGTGAGCTTGGCTTTAGTTTGTCTTATTTGTCTGTAGGGATGGGCAATGTCCTGAATACAGTGCGGAAGAACAAGCTATCTGTGCTGTTGGCCTGGCTAAATCTAAACCTGGTGTGTTTGTTGAGGCTATTCAGCATCTATTGGTTTTGGCAACTCCTGCAGAGGTACTCTATTTCATTAACAATTAAGCCAAGAGACGTTTTGTAATATGTGAATGTGATTGTTTTTTTTCATGTACAGTTAGTTGTCCCTACTTAAATGTAAATACATTTGCTTGTCATGTTGATGTTTCTAAGTGAACTATGTGCATGATATTAAATCAAGGCTGCAACACCAAAATGCGGTTGTTTTGTATAGGTTTGGAAGATCATTACGGCCACATTTGTTGCATTATAAAAGCGGCTGATATCAGTCTAACGCCTCACCGTGCGGTTGTGGCAACCTTTAAAGCCCTCAGTCGTGATGTGGTGTAACGATGTGCTGTTGTTGCCCAGATTTAATACCTTGACCTCAAGCTACTCTTCGACATGTTTCATATAGTTTATCAGTATAATGCGTTGAGAAATTGGGGTTTGGTCTTTGACATCCTAACCTTTTTTGTAGATTGGATATGTAATATTGCTCGTGAAATGGATTTAAATGTTTAGATATGTTAGGAAACTGATTGGCTGCAGTGAGTAGTTAACGCATCGTAGTTGTGAATGGTGCATTGTATTAATGGCGATGGATGTCTATGAGATATCATGATTTAGCAACAATGAAGTATGAATGTTGATTATCTGTATCTCTTTCTGACAATGAAAACAATATTATTTTGTATAATCTGTTCCTTTATGAACAATTTTATGACCGTCTCAGTGTCCTTGGTAAGTGCTTTTTTGCCAGAAACACACTGCTTGCCTTGAAAAACCTAGTTTTTTGTTTGACTCAAAACACTTGACCTGCATGCTGGTTCACTTTAGGATTATTGATCTCCTGCTTTTCTTTCATCTTTAGTGGTCTTTAAGATCTGTGTTTCCTATGGATCAGTTTCCTTCATCTATCATACATTTTTTAGTTGTATTGTTTGTTTGACTTGCTAAGAAATTGCCTTTCAGTTGATCCTTGTAGGAGTATGCTGTTCAGGAGCACCTGATGGAAAAGATCCATATGCAGAGCTTTCGTTGCAGCCATTACCCGAGTATACAGTACCATCAGATGGAGTTACAATGACTTGTATTACTTGCACCGACAAAGGCCGCATTTTCCTGGCTGGCCGTGATGGTCACATGTATGAGCTGCAGTATACTTCAGGATCGGTCTGGCAAAAGCGTTGTCGTAAAGTCTGCCTGACTTCAGGTCTAGGTAGCACACTTTCGAGGTATTTTTGTTTAGTTTTGATTGCACTATGTCAATTACTGTTTTGATTTTACTTCTTTTGTTTAAAGATCTTTCTTCCCTTCCAATTATATATGCTGTAATATGATTAATAGAAGTGTTCTGGAACTGTTTATTATTTGTATAAATGCATCACTTTACGTGTCCAGGTGGGTAGTGCCTAACGTCTTCAGATTTGGAGCTGTTGATCCAGTAATTGAGATGGTTTTTGACAATGAAAGGCACATACTATATGCTAGAACCGAAGCTATGAAGATCCAGGTATTCGAATTAGGACAAAATGGAGGTGTACTGAAAAAGGTGGCTGAGGAAAAAAATTTCATCAGTCAAAAAGACTCGTATGCTATTGGTAGTGGCGTAAGAGCTGGTGGATCATCAAAGCCATCTGTAGTATGTATATCACCTGTATCTTCATTGGAATCAAAATGGCTTCAGCTTGTTGCTGTTTTATCTGATGGAAGAAGAATTTACTTTACAACTGGTGATGTGAGCATTAACGATCGTCATCAGAAACCAACCTGCTTGAAAGTTGTTTCAGTTAGACCTTCTCCTCCCTCAGGAGTAAGTGGTACTCTTGGTTATGGTTCTATGCCTCTTGCAGGTCACACTCAGAGTGATGATTTCTCACTTAAAGTTGAAACAGCATATTACTCATCTGGAACTCTTGTTCTTTCGGATTCCTCGCCGCCCTCTGCATCATCTCTTATTATTGTAAATAAGGATTATACTGCTCAGTCGTCTGTGGCAGGAAACATGGGAACATTTGCACGAAGCAATCGTCCTTTACGGGAATCTGTGTCTTCTTTACCAGTGGACGGTAGAATGTTATTTGTGGCTGATGTTCTACCCCTACCGGACACGGCTCTTATGTTGCAGTCTCTTTATTCGGAGGTTGAATTCCTTGGTTTGGGTAGGACAGGTGAGTCTATGGAAAAAGCCTCTGCAAAGTTGTGGGCTATTGGGGACCTTTCCTTGCAGCATATAATTCCCAGAAGAAGGGTGGTTATATTTAGTACCATGGGTATGATGGAGCTAGTTTTCAATAGACCCATTGATATTCTTAGACGACTATTGGAATCAAACTCCCCAAGAGCTGCTTTAGAAGACTTCTTCAATCGTTTTGGAGCAGGCGAAGCTGCTGCAATGTGTCTAATGCTGGCGGCAAGAATAGCTGATTATGAAAATTTTATCGGCAATATTGTAGCAGATAAAGCGGCAGAGGCATATGAGGACCCTAGATTTGTTGGAATGCCACAGCTTGAAGGAAGCAGTGGATTATCGAATACGAGAACGGCTGTGGGGGGTTTTAGCATGGGGCAAGTTGTTCAGGAGGCTGAACCTGTTTTCTCTGGTGCTCATGAAGGTCTATGCTTGTGTTCGGCAAGATTGCTTGTTCCGGTGTGGAACTTTTCTGTTATGGTTGACAAAGTTGGTACAAATTCTTCTGATGACAATGGAAGTGGTGTTATAGTGTGCAGACTGTCTGTTGGGGCCATGGAAGTTCTTGAAAATAAACTTCGTTCATTGGAGAAATTTTTTAGATCCCGGAAGAATCAGAGAAGAGGGCTTTACGCTCGTGTTGCTGGCCTTGGAGACTTGACCGGCTCAATTCTGTACTCAGGAGGTCAAACTCTGGGAGTTCGTGACAGGAACATAATGGGAAATTTATTTGGAGGGTATTCTTGGAACGTAGAGACTGTTGATGGTGTTGGGTCTAGTAAAAGACAACGGCTACCATATAACCCCGCTGAACTTGCTGCCATGGAGGTTGATGAATCTATGAACTTATGAACTTACAAGTTTGTTATTGTCCTCGCATATTTTCTCATATTCACCTTGGTGCAGGTAAGAGCGACGGAATGCCTTCGGCAATTGCTGCTCAGATCCAGTGAAGCACTTTTTTTGCTTAAACTTCTTTCCCAGCACCATGTGGCACATCTTGTTCAAAGTTTTGATTCCAATGTAAAATCAAAGTTAACAAAGATGACTTTCTACGAACTAGTTTGTTCCGAGGAGGGCGACATGTTAGCAACCAGGCTTATATCTGCCTTAATGGAGGTAGAGCACATTGGAAAATTCTATGGGTGCCCTTGATTTTAATTTCTTGATATTATATGCATTAATCATTTCTTACCTTGTTGATCCGTTTTTATTACAGTACTATACTGGCCGTGATGGTAGAGGAACTGTAGACGACATAAGTGGAAAACTACGGGAGGGTTGCCCAAGTTATTTTAAGGAGAGTGATTACAAATTTTATTTGGCTGTGGAATGTCTTGAGAGAGCTGCTGTATCTTCTAATATAGAAGAGAGGGAAAATCTTGCAAGAGAAGCCTTTAACTTTTTGAGTCAAGTCCCGGAGTCTGCTGACTTGCGCACTATATGTAGAAAGTTTGAAGACCTGAGGTAATTAGCATGTGAAACTCTATTTTGATATCTGTGGTCTCCCTGGTGACATGAATCCTTGCTATTTTTCTAATGCCATGAAATGCTAGGTTCTATGAAGCTGTTGTTCGGTTGCCACTGCAAAAGGCTCAAGCTCTTGACCCTGGTGGGAATGCTATTAATGAACAAGTAGATCAATCTGTTCGAGAACGTGCCCTTGCTCAACGTGAACAGTGTTATGAAATCATTGCTGTTGCTTTGCGTAATCTGAAAGGAGAAGTATTGCCAAGAGATATTGGTTCTCCCACACCACAGCCTGCTAGGTCTCTTCTCGATCAGTCCTCTCGAAAGAAATATATATGCCAGATTGTTCAGCTTGCTGTCCAATCATCTGATAGAATATTTCATGAATATCTCTACCGAATTATGATCGACATCGGATTGGAAAACGAGCTTTTGGAGTTTGCAGGTCCTGACCTGGTTCCGTTTTTGCAACGTGCTGTCTCAGAACCCCGAAATGAGGTATCTTCGATGTTTCTGTTCGTATTCGTCGCCACTTTCTAGAGCTATCAGTATAACTACATGCATCCTCCAATTTATGGTCCCCATTTGATCGTGGTCAACAGAAGCCAACCTTGACCATTAATATCTTCAATTATAAATAGAGATACAATGTGAAGTTTGTTATATTTGAGTTATCATAACAAATAGTTTCATATTATCATTTCAAAAATAAATGTAACTATTGAATATTGTGAGAACATATTAGTCAACATCGACGTCGTTTGACAGCCACCATAGTCAAACAGGGACCATTTAAATGGGATTGATTAACTAATTTATTGTCACTGCCTTTAACAATTAATTGTAGACTTCAAACATCAAGTATCATAAATATTCTAATTGATAGTTTTACAGCATACCGTGTTGTGAAGGTCAAATTTTGTTTGTTGCGTTCCTCAGCTGCCACGTTTGCCATGCAGGTTCATGCTACTTCCCCATCAACACAATCAAAATACTTAAATCTCCTGGCACGCTACTATGTCATGAAGCGTCAACATCTCCTTGCAGCTCATGTGCTGTTGCGGTTAGCAGAAAGACGCTCGATAGATGGAAGAGATGTTCCTAGTTTAGAGGAAAGGTTAGCTGTGGCCCTGTGGGTTTACATACATTCACAAATGATCTTCTAATATCCGAAGTAAAATTTGTAGGATTCTTGCTGTATCAGCGGAGAAATCGTGATCTGGTTTCTCTAGCCTTTACTGTCTCTATGTCTTAATTTTTCCGTGTTTGTTTGCGTCAGGTATCAGTACCTAAATAATGCTGTTCTGCAAGCGAAAAATGTAGTGAATAATGATAATTTAGTCAGTACTCCCAAGGGTGTGTATGATGAAGGGCTTCTTGATTTGCTTGAGGGGAAGCTCGCTGTGGTGCGCTTCCAGATAAAAATCAAAGAAGAGCTTGAGTCTGTAGCTTCAAGGTTAGAAGCTCGAGCTGGTACATCTGATTCTGGTCAAAATGAAGATTCTTCGGAGAGGTGTGAAGCTGATATGGCCAGCTGCTTAAGAGAGAAGGCGAAAGAGTTATCTCTGGAGCTGAAGAGTATCACTCAGCTTTATAATGACTACGCAGTTCCTTTTGAACTTTGGGAGGTATACATATTTCTCTTCTGCTGCATTGATTCTCCATTTCCCATCTCCTCAAGCATAGACTAGTTACTCTATACTCCCTCTAGGTTCTTATTTGAAGTTCGGGCATATCAAAGTAAATATTTGTCTTTCATTTTTGACAATAAAAAAAAAAAACTTTACCAAAAGTTGTGAAAACTACATCCTCAAATTTGATAAGATTATATTTTTGTATTTCCTCTGTCCATTAATGATCCTACTTTGACCATCATAAGGAACATAAAGAATTTGTGGATAGAATGAAAGTTGGTGAAATATGTGGGGTCAAAAACTTCAATGAACACAAAGCAGAATCGAAGCGGGAAGAAATTTTATGGATATTCAGAATTGAATCTTGGAAAATTAATGATTGAGGAGTCACTTTTTATCATATATTTTGCGATTAGTGGGAAGAAACTTTATGGATTACCCAGAATTGAATCTTGGAAAATTATTGATTGAGGGGTCAGAGTGCATGCAAAAATAAGAATAGAAAGAATACGTACGTGGACTAGAGTACATACATCCCCTTGCCAAGTTGGATTCCATCCTCGTAATGTACCCTGTGGTGAATATTATAATATTTTTAATGTATTCTTTATTCCCTGCCAAGTTGCGAGTGATAGTGTGCCTTGTTTGTGACTGAAGACCCTGAGATATTTGTGACATGCTGTCTATATATTATTGAGAGCAGAAGGTTTATCCTTTCAGTAACCAGTGAGAAGTTGTAGTAACTTAATAGTGCCGACTGCATAGTTGTTAGGAGTTGAAGTGCGCTGCTGAGAAACTGTTGATGTGGTTGGGCTCCATTTCTCTTTCTGTTATGGTATCCACACATTTCTTTCATATATAATACTCCCTCTGTCCGGGTCAATAGTTTACACTTTCCTTTTTTGGGTATGTTTTACTCTCAAAAACCAATTCCCCTCTCCTTGTACCTTGGTCTCGTGTATAAAGCATATGTAAATATTTCATTGAGACGGAGGGAGTACATCTTTTGCAAGGGTTCTGTAAATTTTTTATGGATCAGAAACTAATGCGTGACTGCAAATGTATGACACGATGGCTCATGCGTGACGCATGTGATGCACCCACATGTTACATTGCATTAGAGCATGTGATGCCTTTATCCTGGACCCACGTGCACTGTGTTTTAAACCTGTCAGACTTTTACAAGTCTATCTAGAGGCATGTAAACGCGTTACCTTTACCATTTGGTTTAATATTACTTCTTGTTTGTATTCATCATTATGCCAAGCAAATGCTACAGTGCGATTGGTGGTAGACAAATGAACAATAGTTACACACTTACACCAAACAGTGAATTATCTCGGTTCTGTCTTGTGCTCCTGTTTGTTATCCTTAAATGATGCTCCTGTATGAGAATTGTTTGGATGTGCTGGCCCTCTTGAATTTCAGTTTGAGTGTTATGTCTGGACAATTAGTGTTAATTGAGTGTCACTTAAGAGTAGATCATTTGGGATCATCTTACACTTTGTGAGGACATGTTACTGCCTTAGTCTCATTCTCAATTCAATTTCTGAAGTTCCCAGCTGTTTTTTTTTTTTTTTACTGATGTTCCATCTACTTGGCTTTAGCCATTTTATACATTTGCTGGAGTTATTCGTCAGTAATTTAATGTCAAGCACAAGCACAATAAAAACTTGTAAAGCTTGATATCTTTCATTCTAAGTTTCTAACGTGTAAAATACAGTCTTTTGCCATCCAAAATATCTTGTTCTCATGGACATCACAAAAGTTTCTGTTGTTTTGCCACACTGAAATTTGAACTTAAGTTTGGTTACTCAGATTTAAGTGAGGTTTTGATTGCTTCTTGTCAGGTATGTCTCGAAATGCTTTACTTTGCAAACCACTCCGGTGATGCGGACAGCAACGTTGTTAAAGAAATTTGGGCTCGACTTATTGATCAGTCTCTATCAAGGGGTGGTATTGCTGATGCTTGTTCTGTACTGAAGAGGGTGGGTGCCGTTCTGTACCCAGGCGATGGTGCTATGTTGCCATTGGATACATTATGTCTTCATCTGGAGAAGGCTGCACTGGTATATATGTCCCTCTATTGTCATTTCTTTCTACAAGAACTTTTTGCTCATCTCTCAGTCCCTGCAGATGGTTCTTGTTGTGTTTATGTTTTTAATATAAACACGTGTAAGTGGTATAGGGAGTCTCAATTCGTTCTCCACCACACAAAAATGTGCTTAAAAGGGAATTTTAAAATGCTGGCTGAGATTGTCTTAAAATGGAACATGTATACAATGTGTGGGGAGTGAGAACAAAGGGAGTATTTTTAGTTATCCCCATACTTTGTTGCTCGAACCTTTGCTTCTTCACTTCTCATTAGTATTTTTTCTTTTACTCTTCTCAGGAGAGATGTGCTTCCGGGGACGAGTGTGTTGGAGATGAGGATGTTCCAAGAGCACTCCTTTCAGCATGCAAAGGGGCGGCAGAACCTGTATTGAATACATATGACCATCTGCTCTCCAACGGCGCGATTTTAACTTCACCAGTGCTGAGGCTACGGCTTCTTCGGTCAGTTCTTGTCGTACTACGGGAATGGGCAATGTCCATATATGCACAGAGATTTGGTACAAGTGCTGTTGGAGCTTCTCTAATTTTGGGTACACTCTTACCTGACAAAGCAGCAGGAGTTAATCAAGGGGTACGAGATAAAATTACCAGTGCAGCAAATAGGTAAAATTTGAATAGTTTCTTGATTTGAGCTTGCATGTTATTACTCTGTATAAGTCTGTGATGCACTCTGGTTGTCACGATCTTTCAAATAGGGAAATATCTAAAAGTCTCTTGGTCTGAGCTTGCATACTATAAATTCAGAGTGCGGTCCTTTCTTACAAAGTGATTCCCGATTAAGATTGCATTTTTTTTTTATTGCAAGCTTTCAGCTAGTCCTAAAAACTATGGAGTTATTTTTTTTGTAAGCTTTCAACTAGTTTTTTTTCGTGCCTTTGTTCTTTGAAATGATTATATATTTATCCCTCAATCGGAAAATCCCGTATCTGCCACTGATCACGAAAGGCGTTTCTGGCGGCTTCCTATGTTAAAGATCAAATTGGTGTTGTGGGGCTGAAATTTCTTCTTTTGATGGGGGAATAGTTTTCTTTCCTGTTTGAAATGCTTGGATCTTACTTCAAAGACTAAATGAAATAAATAGGATGCGTTGCAACGTTTCATGTATAGAAACAATAGAGCTTTGTTTTTTAGGATTTAGTGTATCTATCCATCACAAGGGACTACAAACTAATTAATCTTATTGTCCACCAATAGATGTATTGTTGGAACTAAATTTAAGTTTTCTATTCCGATCATTAGCTTTCTTGTGCTGCCGATGTCTCTTTCCCAGCTTACAAAAGGTTTATACTGTGTGCACAGTGATGTAGAAGTTGCATTTCTAGGTATTTCCAGTGATATCTCGACATTAGAAAATGGCTGAATCAAGGAACTTTATCTAATGAATTATTGTCAATCGCAGCCGATTAATAATTGCATTAAACGTTTTTGCACTTTCTAGACCATAACTAACCTATGTTGTCAAATTTGGAAAAACACAGGTATATGACTGAGGTCCGAAGGTTGCCACTCCCACAAAGCCAATCGGAAGCAGTGTATCGAGGTTTCCGAGAATTAGAAGAGTCGTTAATTAGTCCTTATTCTTTCCAGCACTTCTAGTGGGTGTTTGCATAATCTGCATTTTTCATTATTCAAAATGTATGTTGTTCCTTTTCAATGATGGACCCTGAATATTGCTACTGTCAAGTAGGGAGCATTCTTTAGTGTATACTGTAGAACGTCGCCATGGAAAGTCTAAAGCCAAGATTTGTGTCATTGGCTCGCATCCTTTTTCGTAGGCAGCAGTTTGAGCCAATTAGCTAATAGTAGTAATTGTGCAGTGCAATGCAATGCAATGCAATGATAGGCTATGCTATATTACTATGTTTTGTTTTTATGATTTGTATCTTAGGAGCGTAATATGTAATCTGTAATTTTACAGACGTTTAGATTAAAGAACTATTATTCATTTCTTTCGAATAAATTTGAAATTTATCCTTTGTGATGATATCATATTTTTGAGTGAATCTATATTTTGACACAATGATATTTCTCTTAATACAGAGCATTCTCCTTACGATTGCGGGAATACAAATGTTATACTGTTAGCGACCGACTTGGCATTCCCCTTACGATTGCGGGCATACAAGTGTTAGGCCCTCTTTTTTTGGACTTAGTTTTAGTTCTTATAAGTTCAGTTCAGCTCTATTAAGTTCAGTTCAAATAAGTTCAGTTCGGATTTATTTATTTCAACATTCTTTTGTTGTTGTTATTTATTTATTCATCCAAAAAGGGAACAAGTGAGGAAGTAGTCTTACAAACTATCCTCTACTAAGGCACCAAGTGCCTTAACAGGCTATCTATGTAAATGTTCCACTATATCATTATACATCTTATCACTACTATAAGCAAGTAAACGAATACCAACAAGGTATTTAAGCTGCTTGATCACTGTTTCTGTGTTGCGTTCCTGGCCAGAAAATAACCTCTGATTTCTTTCGTGCCATATGATGTGACCAGTCCCAGCTAGAGTACTAATAAACCAAGCACTAGACCAATGTTTCCTATGCTTGCGATGCCTAATCCAGGCAACTTCTTGCCTAAGGGGAAGGCTCCTCCTGTGAATATTCATCCAAGTGAGCATGGATTGGCAGACCATAGCTGTATAAGAGCAAGCAGATGAGCGTGGGTCTCAGATGCAGCCTTGCATAAACAACACCTATTAGGAATGATCATGCATTCATGCCTATCTGATTTATGTTATCAGTGGTGGCCAGTTTCCTATCCATAGCTAAGAAAATGGTTATACGATGAGCTAGAATAATTGCAGCATTAATAAGGACCTTAGCCCAAGCCTGCTCCCCACATTTGGTTCTGAAGATATCATAAGCTTTAGAAATACTAAACTTTCCCTTCACAACACAGCTATGCACTAGGCTCTTAGCTTTGTGGATATCACCAGCAGTGTGTATGCAATCATCTCTAACATTTATAATGTTTTTCAAACTATCAGGAAAACGTTCATGAGTATGCAGAGTCCAAATGCTTGCACCACATAAAGTATAATGCTTGTGCCAAGTGACCCAAAGACTGTCAGTAGCTGTTTCAAGCCTCCACAACCATCTAAGCATCAATGCTTTGTTCCAAGCAAGTAATACCTTTAAGCCAAATCCTTCTTCAGACCAAGGAGCACAAATATCTTTCCAACTTTTAAAACTCATTCTTGTGTGGCCCTCTTGTTCCTGCCAAAACAATTTCTTGCACATGTTGTTAATAATCTTTATCACCCCTTTAGGCAGAAGGATACAAGAACACCAATAACTAAGCAAGCAAAAAAGAACAGATTGTATCAACTGTAGCTTGCCAGCATTGCTCAGGAACTTAGTAGTCCAGTGATGAATAGCATTTTGCAGCTTAATAAGCAGCATCCCAAAATTAGCCAGAGTTAATCTTGCATTACGAGGGGAACACCAAGATATCTAAAGGGAAAGAGTTCCTGTACAAATCCCGTATGAGCTAGAATGGCAGATTTAACTTGAGGGTTAACTCCACCAAAGAAAATAGAGGTTTTATCAATGTTAGCTTTCAGACCAGACAACTTGCCAAATAAATCTAGAGTTTGTACAACAGCATTAACAGAAGGAACATCCCCTCTAGTGAAAATCATTAAATCATCAGCAAATATAAGATGAGTGAGTTTCATCTTAGCACACTTCGGATGAAGGGAAACCTGAGACTGTGAACTAATAGTCCGTAAGTATATGGAAAGCACTTCCATACTCAAGACAAAGATATAGGGAGATAAGAGATCACCTTGCCTTATGCCACTCTTCTCCTTAAAGAAACCATGGCTGGAACCATTCACTTTGACAGAGAACCAAGATCCAGTGATACAAGCCATAATCAGCTTGATGAAGCTATCTGGGAAATTAAAAGCATGCAACATGTTACCAATGAACTTCCACTACAGAGTATCAAAAGCTTTCCTAATGTCAACCTTAATTAGACATCTAGCCATCTAGGAGTAAAATAATTCCTAGTATAGCCCTTCACCAAAGCTTGGGAGAGCATGACATTTTCAAAAATGCTCATACCCTTAATAAAAGCAACCTGTTCTCCTCCAATAAAGCAAGGGAAGATATCTTGCATTCTAGTAGCAAGTATTTTACTAATCACTTTGTAGATGGTGGAGCAACAGGATATAGGCCTGTAATCCTACACAGACTCAGTGACCTTCTTCTTAGGAATAAGGGTGAGAATGGTGGTGTTAGCTTGTTTTAACATTTTACCAGTGGAAAAAAAAGTAGTAACAACTAACAACTTTACAGAACTCATCCTCAATTAAATGCCAGTAGTGTTTGAAGAAACCAGAGGAGAAATCATCAGGACCAGGGCTCTTATTAGACCCAATACTAAAGAGAGCAGTTTTTATTTCCAAATTACTAACAGGAGCAGTGAGAGAATGCCAATCCTTCTCCTGAACAGTAGGATCCTTCCTGAGAAAGTCCACATCAAGAGGTTGAACATGCTGCTCAGTCCCTAAAAGATTAGTATAATAGTCCACAAAAGCTGCAACAACATTATTCAAACCCTGGTGAGAGACCCCATGAACATCATCAATCACACCAATTAATTGTTGAGCTCTTCTCTCAGAGATTTTAGCATAGAAGAATTCAGAACTACAATCATCATTTTTGATAGAATGTTCCTTAGCTTTTTGTTGTAGAATGCTTAATTCCGCTTTCCGCAGAGTGCTGAAGTTGGCAAGGAGAAGTTTTTCACTGGCCAATAAAGTCACAGAGAGGGGATCATCTTGTAGAGCAATCTAGCAGTTAGTAAGGGCATGTCTAGCATCATTGACTCGAGAATTAATGTTGGAGAAAGAATTTTTTTGAAGCTCCAAGAGGTCTTTTCTAAGAAGTTTAAGCTTGCTGAAAATACTATACATAGGAGTACCAAAATGATACTCCTGCCATCTCTTATAAGGAAACTAAAGCTTTTTTTAGTGTTAATGCTAGGGAAAACCGTCACAAGAATTAGGGAGTGATCTGAAATACCAGCAGGAAGATAATCAGCAGTAGTGTTAGGGTGGCTATGAAACCAGTTAGGATTAGCCAAAGCTCGATCAAGTTTAGACCACATCCTAGTGCCAGGATCCTGCTTATTGGTCCAGGTATAGAGACACCCAGTCTTCCCTCCTTAAAAGGAACTTTGTCCCCAAAGTTCGACCCATACATAAGAAAAAAACGCACTTACTCGACACACTATAACTCCACAACGCAACCAAGACCTGCAAATGCACCACCACCACCACACATACTCGGAACAACCTCTCAACAAAACACCAACCAACCAAAACCCAACACAACACCAACTAACCAAAACAGCATCAACATAACTAATTACGTGAACCAAAACTCCAAAAACACAACCTCAATCAACTAAAAACAACATTACAGCATTAACTTAACCAACTACGTAAACAAAACTCCMAAAACTTAAATGCGACCATCTCCYACCCCCCTAAAAGAAACATGGTTACGTCCCCGTAACCACACATACCTGATCAAAAAGAGACGGATATCGCTCCCGCATGGCCTCTTCCGCCTCCCAAGTAGCTTCCTCAACCTCATGATTAGACCACAATACCTTAAGTAAGACCATTTTCCCGGACCTAGTCTTCCGAACCTTACGATCAAGAATCTTCTTGGGAACCTCAAGGTAAGATAACGACTCATCCAGCTCTATATTCTCCACCTCAAGCACATGAGAAGGGTCACTAACATACTTACGCAACTGAGAGACATGAAACACATTATGCACCCGATCCAAGGCCGGTAGTAAGGCTAATCGATAGACAACCTCACCCACACGATCCAAAATCTCATACGGTCCTATGAACTTCTTGCTCAACTTCCCCATCTTCCCAAACCGCATAACCCCACGCATAGGAGATACCTTTAACAAAACCTTGTCCCCGACCTGAAACTCGATATCCCGACGATGAAGATCTGCATAACAATTTTGTCGATCCTGGGCCGCTTTCATCTTTTGCCGAATTACCTTCACCTGCTCTATCATCTCCTGCACCAACTGTGGTCATAAAACCACTGCCTCATCACTATCATCCCAGCAAATCAGACTCCTACACCGTCTCCCATACAAAGCCTCAAACGGAGCCATACCAATAATCGAGTGATAACTGTTGTTGTACGAGAACTCAATCAAATCTAACCGATCCTCCCAGCTACCCCCAGGCTCCATCACACAAGCTCGAAGCATATCCTCCAAGGTCTTTATCGTCCTCTCTGTTTAACCATCTGTCGCAGGATGGAAAACAGTACTCATCTTCAAGGTCGTCCCCATTACTTCCTGCAACTCCTGCCAAAACCGCGAAATGAATCTCGCATCTCTATCCGAAACAATGTCCTTAGGGACCCCATGCAGCTTCACCACATGCTTCCGATAAACCAGAGCCAACTGAATCTTACTCCAAGTATCTTTCATTGGAATAAAATGAGCCAATTTAGTCAACCGGTTTACAATCACCCAAATCATGTTATTACCCTGCCGACTCCTCGGTAAACCCACTATAAAATCCGTGGAAATCGATTCCCACTTCCATTCCGGCACCTCAAGAGACTGAATCTTACCCTGCGGTCGACGCTGCTCTCCCTTAACCCTCTGACACGTCAAACACCGAACTACAAACTCAGCTATCTCCCTCTTCATTCCCGGCCACCATAAAGTCTTTCTCAAATCTAAGTACAATTTATCACCTCCCGGATGCACCGAATATGGTGTACAATGAGCTTCCGTCATGATCATCTTCTTCAATTCCACATCAGCAGGAACACACCATCTCCCATCGAATCGAACACTCCCATCAGAATGAATAGAGAATCTGGACACTGTCCCTTTTCTCTACTCCGGCTCTCCACTCCTGAATCTTAGCATCAGCACTCTGCTTCTCCCGAATACTGGCATACAAATCCGGCTCCACTGTCAAGTCTCCCAAAGCATCCCCTTTCCGAATCATATGAATTCCCATCCTCCCAACCTCATCAAAGACATAACTGTGCGTAAAGAATGCACACTCTTCCGACTCAGCGCATCAACAACCACATTCGCTTTCCCCTCATGATAAACAATATCCATATCATAGTCCTCAATCAGCTCTATCCACCTCATCTGCCTCATATTCAGCTCCTTTTGAGTATAGATATACTTAAGGCTTTTGTGATCCGAGAACACCTTAAAGGTCGCCCCATACAA
>VHZZ01000094.1:295977-306411 GCA_009801015.1 Silene noctiflora
TATTATTATTACTATTACTACTATTACTATTATTATTATTATTTTCATCATCATTATTATCATCATCATCATCATCATCATCATCACCACCACCCTACTACTACTACTATTACTATTACTACTAGTATAGATCTCGTACTACAGTACGGTATTTTTAAAGGGTTGTGTAAGAGAAGTTGTAATTAAAATATTTCTATTAAACATTTTTACATTTAATAAACTTACTATTATAAAGTTTTGTATTAAGACGAATTCTGAATCACTTATAGTAGTTGAGTTCATTTTTTGTGTTTTTTTTTTATGAAATTTGGCCAACATAGGAGTTACATAAARGGTAGGTACTTTAGATGTCTGATTTTTTTAAGGAAGTTTATTTGGAAAAAATATTTAGAAATTGATTTAAAAAATTTAACAAATTACATCTCTATATTTTTTAATTTTTATGATAATAAAAAATTTTAATAAATGGAATCAGATTAGTCAAATGATTTTGTAAGAATATCACTGAATGCGATTTTTTAAATAGTGTTAACCTTTTAGTATATAAAAAGGGATTATTGATTTATTTATTTTTTTCTATGAGGATCAGTTGAGAAGGATCGTATCAAATACGGAAAGTTCAAGAGAAGTATTGTGCATTTAATTCCAATTAATGTATTTTTTTTTGCTCAAAATAGATTGACTACAATATATTCTTGGTGCAAATAGAAGAGGTTTAATTCCAATTAGTGTTGTTTTTTTTTCTCAAAATAAATTGAATACAATATTAATTGACTCCACTATATTATTACTGAAAATAAAAGAAGATATTTATTAATTGACTACAATATATTATTGCTGAAAATAGAAGAGGATAATTATTAATTGACTACAATATATTGCTGCTGAAAATAGAAGAGGATATTTTTGAGCAAGTAAGCAGTTGAGCGGGAAAAATGAGCGGGAATAACCTAGAATTGTTAATCTTTTAGTCTATATGGGATTATTATTATTATTTCAGTTTAGTTCAGTTCAGCTCAGCTCATTTAATTTATTTCAGTTCAATTTAAATAAGGCAGAAAGAACCAGACCTTAATGTTAAACAATTAATCTCTCTTGTGACATGCATTATCCGTCACAAGGAAGAGACAGAGCGGATATATATCATAATATGTTAATATGGATACAAATGGGCCATTTTGTGTGTTAATATATTAAAAACTAATTTGACAATACACAATAAAGAAATAGAAAAAAAATAAGATTCCACATGCAAACACCTCACTAAGGTCACTTAATCACTCTACTTATAAAGATAACAAAACTGCATAAAAATAGTCACGTATGAGTATATGTTATAATGTTACCAGCTTAGTTGAAAATGTAACCATGTTGAAGAGTCTTAAAATGGGAACATATATGAACTCAGATAGCCATAATGCAAAGAGGGTGATTTGTGTAAAAATGATAGCATCTTAGTCTGAAATGTAACCATAATAACAATCATTTTCTTGGCAAATGAAACTCTTATAATGATAACAAAATTCCATAAACATGATCGCATATGAGTATGTGTTATAATGTTAACAACTTAGTTGGAAATGTAACCACGTTGAATAGTCGTAAAATGAGAAAATATATGAACTCAAGTCAAATTAACATTTAATCCTCTTGTCCCTATACATAAGAATAATATGATATAGTACTCCCTACAAATCATATAAATAATAAACAAATACACAAAATGACCCACTTGTATTCTTATTGACAAAATATGGTATGTATCCGTTCCGTGTCTCCCTTGTGATTAGACCTGGTAAGCAGACCAGGTCGTGTCGTGTTCGTGTCCGTGTCAACGTTAAACGGGTCACCACTACCCCAACCCTAACCCGATCCAATTATATAAACGGGTCATTTGTCTCAACCTTAACCCAACCTATTTAATTTTTCTATAACCCAACCCGACTTGTTTAACCCATTTATCTTTTAGCAAATCATTTTTAAACCAATTAACGTATTTAACCTAATAAACTAATAAAATAAGCTAAGTTTTATAACTCTATTATCCCAAAAATGATGAATGAAAATGCTTATTTGTAAGTTGTTTGGTTGGATTATTGATTTAACCCAAATATATTATGACACTTTTTAATAAATGGGTTATTCGTGTCGGGTTCGTGTCAAAAGAGTCCAATCCTAACACGACCCATTTAAGTTTCGTGTCGTGTCCGTGTCAACCCAATTACTTTAATGGGTCACAACGTCTTGACCCTAACCCGCTAACTTCGTGTCGGGTTCGTGTCATGTTTTTGGATCGTGTCGATAATTGCCACATGTACTTGTGACAGATAAGAGATGGTGCAGGTCACAAATGAATTTGTGAATGTTAAAATGGGGAAGAACAAATCCCATTGGTAATCCATGACTTTAATCATCTCATTGACCTAATCCAACAAATTTATCCACAAAAAGAAAGAGATTAATCAATAAAAGAGTAAAGATCTCAGCTCTTCTCTCCAACCCTTGGTAAATAAACAGTGTATTTCCTGTCTCTATCAAATCTCTCGTCTTTTTCCTCTCTTCTCCTACACATCTCTCCAACCAACCTTTCTTACTTTCAATTGGTTTACTATTTTTCATATTTTTCTTCCCTTCTTCACTCTCTCAATTAATCCAATTTTTTTGTTTCATACCCACTTTTTTTCAACGCCTAAACTAAAAATACCCATTTTCTTTGATCAATTTTTTCCTCCCAAAAATTTCAGCTTTAATGGATCTGTGGTCTGTTCATGTGAAATACAACAATCCCACTTTTTTATTTTCCAGGAATTTATTCCTAGATAATAATAATAAGCTTAATTGTTGTAATTTATCAAATATTGGTGATGGTGGTCGTGTGTTTGAGATCAGGTTTTCTAATCGTAGGTCTTCTTCTTTCATGGTTCAATCTATGGCTAAGAAGAATTCGGGTACCCTTTTAATTTTTTATTAATGTTATTATGATTAGTGTTTTTAACTCAATGAATTTTGAGTGACTGTTATCATGGATGATTCATGTCGGCCGACCCCAAATCATTTCGGAACCATGGCTCTGTTGTTATTATTATTGATGGTGGTTTAGAGATTTGCGTGTGACACATGAGATGTTGAGATGGTCCTATTAAAGTAGCTCTGTTTTCCTCATTTGGGTTGTTTATTTATTTGATTATAATTTTGCAATTTAATTCTGGTATTTCATGTGAGTGGAGTAATTTAGGTGTAATTGTTCAAAGGCTGCGAATTTCATCATTAGCGCAGATATCGTCATGGACTCTAATTTATGGTTGATGATCAGCTAATGTAAAGTTCTAGTCTTCGGCCATTATATTCTCCAAATATATGCGAGATGATATGTAAATATGTATTACTCCGATTATTTTGTTATAACTATTGTGCTCCAAGGTTTGGGATGGAGGTAATACTAGCTTTTACGGTTGGAAAGTGGCTTATTGTGCTCCAAGGTTTGGGATGAAGGTAATACTGGCTTTTACGGTTGGAAAGTGGATTTCCAAGGTTTTGTTTTCCCCGTAATTTTAGGTGAAAGTGTGAAACCAAAGATTAATCATGTTGGAAAGTAAGGTTGTGTGTGGGAAACAATGTACTTGATGAGCAAGCTCTTGTGTAGTTGGGTTATTTTCATTTTGCTCGGGATGGTTGTTGAGCACAATTCTTACTCTTTTGGGGTTAGCAACTTTTAGTTCGGTTCAACCCGTTTTTCTTTTCGCATATATCTATCGTGAATGTTTATGAGAGAGCCTCTATGTGCTATGCTCAATAGGAACTGATGCATGAAGCGAACAAAAGATGTTATGAAAGAAAGTTACCATCATTTGGAATTTGTCATGAATTCTGTTAAACAGTTTATTTGTTTTACCTGCATAGATTAGAATTGTGTATGGTACTGTAAGGGGTCTTCCACTCTTACTATGGAGTAACGTCTCACTTGTGCATGTGATAATAATTTAGGAAGTGGTGACCGATCAAATTCAGGGAGCAATGGTCCAAAAGGAAACAATCATTCAGATGGTAATAACTCTAATAACAATGCTAGTCAAAAGCCCCATCACATAACTAAGGACTGGCGAGAATTCAGAGCTACACTCTTTGCACATGAACAGGTGGTTGAATTTTTTCAATTTATAATTTAATTTAGCACGTCTTTCTTGAGTAAGTTCTAACTTCTAAGTTCTCTGGTCATTTTCTTAGAGTATCAACCTTTTTAAGATTCTAGAAATAAGATTGTTCTATATGTTGTTTCTGAGGCAATTGCGTTAGGATTCTCTAGTTAGCAAGAGAATCCTTATTCCTCTGTGCATTTGACTGATGCTTCATATACTAGTGTTCTGTTTTGGTCTTTTATTTAAGTTCAAACCTACACATTAGAGACAAGGATTTCATATTTTGTGCATTATTATAAGATACGTCAGTGACATGTAAAGAGATATGAGCGCTATCTTAGATGCCTGATGTGCTCATATAATTTGAGAACAAAAATTAACGTTTGACTGTGCGAGACTGCGAGGGATTACATTAAGGCACTTGCAGCCTATAGCAACTTGTAGTTCTGTATTAGCAAATTATCCAATCGGGATCTTTGGGCATCTATGGGTTTTAACAGTCACATTTTTCGTGTCCAGTTGACATCTATGAGTTCACTAAATGGGAGATAATGGGTTGTGCCACTATTTGCAAGCTCTTATGGTTCGTTATTAAATTTGTCAGTTTCAGGTGTATCTTCTCTTAGATTAATCACATTTAGTTATAGAAACTAGGTTAGCTTAGGAGTTTTGTAACTATGATCTCTGTAGTAAATAATCTGAATAAAGAAAGTTTTATGGGTCTCACGTTGGTAGTGTTTATGGTCCGTGCATCCAATTACACCAGAGCTGTGGCAACATATAGCAGAGTGGTGTGAAGTCATTTTAGTGGTGAGAAACTAATTGTCATTGGTGCGATTAAAGGACATGTGAGCTCTGGTGGTTGTTCTTGAGAGTTTTGATGGAGGTTTCGATTTAAGGTAGAAGTATGAAGGATGATACGGCAGTATGTTGGGTTTGGGTTAGCAAAAGACTTGGGTGATAATGGATACTTTATCTGAGAAAATGACACTCTCACTTTTGGATAAAAATGTTTGCATAAAAGCGTTACGATGGCTGGAATCCTGGTGATGGTATAATGGACTTGTAGTGCTTGATTTTAGAGGTAAAACAGGAAAAGATATTGAAGGAAGAGAAGAGTGGGGACCACAATCATATTTTAAATTAAGAGACGAAAGCTTCAAGGACTTCCGATTTTTTGGGGTTCGGGTAAGGTAGCCAGCCAGTCAGTATGATAACATGGCTATAGATTTATGGCCATAAATATGATATGGTTTAAGATGAATCATAGCATAACGACAGCGAGGAAGTAAGTCCCATGTCTATGTAAAAGAAGCATGTTACCAAATAGGGACATAATGGAATGAGGAAGTGAGACAAGCACGCATGTTACAAATTATTGGGTAAACGTCTCAGCAATGGGACCATGGTACAAAATTATGATGTAGTCGTGGTTACAATTCTAAAGTCGTCATATCGGGATGTAGCTTAATGTAATGAGTTACGATTGATGTAAACATATTTAAAAACATGCACCAAATATCTTTTTTGTTCTTCTTAGCGGATATTCATGTAAGGAGTACATGTTTAGTCTCCTTTTCGCAAATTCCTACACATTTTGCAAATGTGCCCAGTTACCAACCTTTTTTGTTCAAAGTATAACGTATAGTATATTGACAACTCTTTCTGAAATATTGATTGTCATGGTCGAAATGTTGGTGTTTTTTTCAGCTTATTTAATAATGGATAATAACATAACCACAACCTTGAAAATACTTATGTAACAGCCCCATGTTTGTAGTTTTGTACCTTGTTGACATGACATCTATTAATAGGAGGATAGAATAGCAAGGTAAATGAGGAACATTATGCAAGATTAGTTGCAACAGAAAGGGAAAAATACATCTATAGACTTGTTTGTACGAGTAAAGGATGTCGACCAAAGAGTTACGGTTTCTGGTTTGATAAAAGGAGATGAAGGATCAGTAGGGGTTATATTTTGTGTAATCATCAATGGTCATCAAGAGCAAGATATTGAAATTTATTAAAGGAGCATGGTTATTCATGATAATGTTTTCGGTTAATTAAAAAGGTTGTAGTCGTAATGACATTTAAAATTGGGATTTTGAAAAGCAATTGGGTTTGATGACAAACTTATTGAGGTTTGGAACTAGATTAGTCACTCTAAATGGCAACCAAGTGCGAATCGATACGCTTCTATGGTATTTGATTAAAACTGTATCCGATAACTTTATTTAGTGTGTACCTTGTATGTATATTAATTAATAGAGCATCCTACAAATTCTACAATCCTAATTCAGAGTTGTTTTATGAAGAAATGGATGAAGTGGCTAACAGTTTTCTAATAAGACCTGGAGGAGTGGAGGAAGAGTCTTCTATTCTTTGTGGATTATCATGAAATAAAGCAAAATTACTCACTAAACTGAATTCGCTTCTTTTTGTTGACACTATTTTAAATTTTAATATAGATTATCTAGAATTAGCCTCTAAGGTACGGTTGCCAATATTCAGCCAACAAAACAGTGAGGCAGTAGTGTAATGTTTTTCTAGTACAAGAATAAAGGCAGTTGCGATGATTGAGCCAACTATTAGAGGGTGAAACAAATAACCTATAATGCTAACAATACTTCTCTAACAAGACTTGGGGAAGTGGAGGAAGAGTACTGTTGTCTTTATATAAGAACAAAGGCGGTCTCCAAGTTTGATGTTCTATCAAGCAGCTGGCAATAGTTCAAAATTGTTTCGCTGATTTTTTTTTTTGATTGGCTTGCTTTCCTCTCTGTTTTTGATGAGTGACATAAATACATAATACTCAGGGTCTGTTTGGATACAGTTTTGGGAGGGAAGGGAAGGGGAGGGGAGGGGGAGTGAGGGGAGGTGGAGTGAGGGGAGGGGAGGGGAGGTGGAGTGAATTGTGGTTGTTTGGATAACAAAAATGATGAGAGGGAAATGGAAGGGGGGGAAGGAGGGTGATGGGGGAATTGATGGATTATGCTTATGGATAATGGAAATGGAAGGGGAGGAAGGAGGGAGATGAGAGGTCAAACAAAGTTTTCCTTCCAAATCTTGCCACTCATGGAAAGATTATGGTTTGTTCAATAGGAGAGAAATTAAATCCCCTCATTTCACTCCCCCTCCATTCCCCTCCTTCCATATTTTGTATCCAAACAAAGGAAAATGAATCCCTCCTTTTCTCTTCCCTCCCTTTCTCTCCAATTCACTCAATCCAAACGGACCCTTAAAGTTTGGCCTCATCTTGACATGGTTTCGAACTTTGATGATACAAAAGACTATATGTAGATTAAGCTGACCGACCGTTTCATGTATCCTTGCCTAGGACTTGTTAGGTTAGCGTCTTTTTACTTTTTTGTATGCTTTATATAATTTGCAGTTGATAAATTGTTTCGTTTTCTAACACAATATTTCATTTCTCTTTTCCTGATCTGTTATTGGATATTATTAGGCTGAATCTGTGGAACTTCCCACTCATGATCACAATGGATCACAGAAAGAACGAAAACCATTAGGCCTCAAGTGGGCTCATCCAATTACATCACCCGAGATTGGCTCAGTTCTCGTTGCCACCGAAAAGCTTGATGGTGTCCGTACATTTGAGAGAACCGTGGTTCTCCTTCTCACATCCGGAACTAGACATTCTCGAAAGGGTCCAATCGGAGTGGTCATAAACCGCCCTCTACACAAGAAAATCAAGCACATGAAACCCAATAATCCAGACCTCGCTACCACTTTTGCTGACTGTCCATTACATTTTGGTGGGCCCCTTGAAGCAAGCATGTTTCTACTGAAAACCGCGGAAAACCCTAAACTTTTGGGAATTGAAGAGGTGATTCCGGGACTGTATTTTGGGGTTCGAAATAGTTTGGAAGTAGCAATGGGACTGGTGAAAAAAGGGGTGCTCAAGCCGGAGGACTTTAGGTTCTTTGTGGGATATGCAGGGTGGACTCTCGACCAACTGAGGGAAGAAATCGAGTCAAATTATTGGCATGTGGCTGCTTGTAGCAAAAAACTAATGTATGGTGGCTCATCAGAAGGTTTATGGGAAGAGACTTTGCAATTAATGGGCGGTCAGTACTCAGAGCTCAGTCGTAAGCCGAAGCGAGATCTGTAATTATTAATCTCTGTTTTTTTTTTTCTTTTTTCTGGGAAAACTAGTCGACGTTGCATCTTAATAAGCCATATTTGGAGTGTCGAGTTATTATAGAGTGTATCTTAAATGTACATAAAAGTCTCGGAAAACAGTTTCAAACGGTTTAATGCTTTGTAGAGAGCAGCTATCTCCAGTATTTGTGTGTAGCAGACCTGGATTTTTATTATTGAGAATGCTTGCAGCCTACTGAAAGATAAAATTTCTTTCTGTTGGCGATTCTGTGTTATGGTGACTGCCTGACTGGTGCAAGACTAGCTTAATTCCGTATCCTTGGGTCCAGTAGGTTCTTCGTCTCATTGGTTAGGCTATTTCTTCGTTGCTTTTCACAAGTCAGTTTAAACGAGTTTTTAAGATCAATACAATGTGTTATTCATTGATATTGATACTTTATATTTGGCGACTTGAGGTTTTGGACTAATTTCACATCGATGCTCGTCACAAATGAGAATTTGTGGCTAATGTTATGCTAGAGGTTTGGACTAATTTCACATTGATGTGCTAATGTCAATTTGGTGACCTGAAGTCTGGAAAATTTCTCATTTCAGTGACAACATAAGCAAATTTCAGCTAAATTAATTTTTGTTTATAATATGACAGTGAAATATTCGGAACCTCGGGTCACCATTGATGTAATTTTTAAAAATCAGGGTCAATATGTGAAATTATACTAAACATCAGTAGAGGACAAGTTCATCATATCAAATCAATATCAAGGTGATATCCCACAGCTGAGCATATACAAAATTAGCCATACAAAGGGCATATACGCATTTTTTGTTCAAATGGAAAGAAGCATATACTCTTATACTTAGAGAATTTGTGATCTGCTATATGCATCCATCTCACTTCCCTTCTGAACGATATGAATCAAGGTTGCCTGATTTATTTACGCCAAATTCATGCTAAGTAAGCATTGCCATCCATAGCCGGTCCGATATAATTATACATGCACACTGAAACTAAATTAGTTATTTGTTTTAACAATTAAGAATCCTTTTTATTACGGATCTTTATAGTCGGTAACGGTCAGCCTGTAATCACAAAGTCATGATTTTAACTATGCTATTCACATATTGTATTGATGGGATTTGAGGGAAAGGGAGGGGTTCAATTTCTTTTGTTTGGTTACAATTAGGCTGGTTAAGACTTCAGGCTTCAACCCAGACCGGTGAACCAGACTCGTCTGGGAGAGAAATGAGAGGATTTAATTTCTCTCCTATAGAACAAACTAGTTTGACATCCGTGCGTTGCAACAGGGTAATTAACTTAGTTATAATTTTGCATCCTATGTCTAATTTTGTTTACGTATGATTAAAATATCTTTTTCAAATAAAATAAAACATAGAACACTTTGTTAATGAAAAACAGGTTATAAGGCTTAATATTTATATGTTATTGTTGTAACTGACATACTCTTATAAAAGCTCTCGAAGACAATACTTGAGAGACTCAAAATTTTTGGATTCATACCGAAGTTCAACGATACTCTTATTTATAGTCAAGAGGTAACCCAACCTTATGATAATATGTTGATGTGGGACAATTCAACTATTTATACGTAGTATATATTCATCACACCTACATTATTTTTCAACGAGGGACAAATAATATACTTAGAAATACACAATATTTTTCGCACCTAATTCGATATCAAATCTGGATTAATAATGAGCAAATATTATACTATCTATTAATATTCGTACGTTTTTTTCTTTTTTGTTTTTATCATGATTAAAATATGTGCAAATTATATGAAATCTATATTCTAATGATAACATTTTTTTACTACAAATCTAATTATATAATTTTCATAATTTTTTTACAATACTTTTTTTGCCAAACAAAAATAAAAATTATAAACATCATTTCAATATAACATAGAAAATATATATCATATTGTGGATTGGTACATTCTTTTAAAAGCTCTCTAATACATACTGAAGAGACTCAAAATATTTTGGATTGATCCCTAAGTTCCAATAATGCCTAATATTTATAATCATATAATCACTCTATCTTATGCTAATCTTTCGATGTGGGGCAAATTTTATTATTTATACATATTTACCACACCTAAATTATTTTTCAATGTGAGGCATAACATACTAAGAAGTACACAATTTTTAATAT
>VHZZ01000095.1:150862-162765 GCA_009801015.1 Silene noctiflora
GATCAGTTGACCAAATAAATGAATTATCCCTTACGTATTCTTATTTTGAGATTTACTAATGTGATCGCATTATTGTCGAGGACACATACTCCAACGGAGATGGCAGCCGTCAAATCAGCGCCGAAGTAGAGAAGTAGGGTTTGTTTTCGTAACCTAGGTTGATACGATGTAAAGTTGTGTTATTCCCTAAACTAGGGTAATACGTTTTGCATTCAATATATAGGAATTTACAAAATATTATCAGTTACAATCTAAATATTTGTTACCTAATTATAAGCCTAAAGATATGACCTAAATATTTAGGTATTTACACTAATGACATTTCTCATTTGTGCCGTGTGTGAACACGTCACAATTTGTGGCGGGCTCAAAATGTGATCATTTTATGAGAAAATGTGAAAATTGGTGGTTACATTTTATTTTAAAGTGGTAACATTTGTGCCGTCACAATTTGTGACCGTCACAAGCAAGACTAACTGTTAGACTAATAAAACCAAAAATGAATTAAAATTAGGGTAATGATAAATTGGTAAAGTATGCAAATTGGCAGTTCACAGAATTTTATAACAGAAATGATGTAAATAATGCAATACTGTATGAGACAAAAGTTTACAATTGGGCAGCCTTGATTGAGAGTGTCACATAACATTTAATGTATTATTAACTACTCCGTATGATATTCATGGAGTTTCTCTGTTTGATTTGCTGAACCTCAGTCTTTATGTCTCTGCTCCACACTATCTTTCATCTGTGTTTGACCAATACTACCTCCTTCAGAAATTAGTACAAGGTACAAATTTGAGGTGTGAGTAATATGATTATATGAAGAGCTGACAAATGGATAAACCCGGTTGGGTTTGGGTCGGGTCTTTTGGTGTCGGAGGGGTAATTTTCGGATTTGCACGTTTATTTGGGTCAAATTGAGCGATTTTCAGGTTTACTATTATCAAGTTCTGTAGTGGTAATGGTTCATTTGCAACAATAAGCATCTAGATACAATGGCGAAGCCAAGATTTGAGTTTAAGGGGGGCGAAAAATTTCAGGGGGGCGGATAAGTAATGATACAAGGGACACTCGAAAAAAAATCAAAACATTTGACTAAAACTTTCGAAAAATTCAACCATCATGGGAGGCGACCATTGTTTAGATACGGTCATATTTGTTCGAGTCAGTTCAGATTACGAGTTATAGTTTGGTCCTCAGTTCGAATGTCGAATTGTGTATGGGTCATGTTATCTGGGTCGGGTTAATAATGTTTGATCTAGTAATAGGTAGACCAGTAAATAATAGGTCAGTGGATTGGTCACATATCTAGTTGGATGATACGAGTCAGGTTAAGCAAGTCTCGGATTGAGTTTGGATTAGAATACGGGTATAAAAAATAGTTTATATCGCCCTCTCTTTTTACCATTGTTTTAATTGAAAAAATACATATTCTTTTAAAAAATTAAATCATATTTATATTAATTTTTAATCATATTTGTTACTAGCTTAGTTATATTAACATTACTCCGTATATAAATTAAATTATTTTAATAATTATTTTATTATTATATGATATAAAAGTCATATAAAATTAATTTTTTTTTATTGTGTGTAATTTAAAATACTAAATTAATATTTTTTTTAATTAATATATCAAATATAGTATATATAAATATTAATATTTAAATAGTATTTATGTCATATACTCGTGTATTTTATATTCACATTTAACATAAATTTATCTTTGATCTATCGAGATTCGGGTCGAGTATGTCAAAGCCGGGTTTCGACCTCTATATAAATGAATGGGTTATTTAGGGGTCAGGTCCATGAGTCAGAATTTTCAGATCTTAACTCTGAAGAACGAGTCAAGTCAAATCGGGTTATAAAATAGGGTCAAATTCTGACATATCTTAATTGTTTCGTCTTTACAAAAAACTTGTTAGAGAAATTAATTTAGTTCATTGTGATCCTCAAGTTGTAGCTGGATCTTTGAGTCTTAGTAAAACGAAGTTGTTAGGAAAAATCGTATTTGAATTCTTGATAAAAATTGAGGACAATCGAGTTTGACTAAACTCAAAAAAAGCCTAGTAATTAAAAATGATACTTCCTCTATTTCATTTTTATTGTCTTCTTTTTTATTTTGGGAAGAACCTAAGAAATAGAGTATATCCACCCTAAGTTTTTGATTTAATAACTTAAGGTAGAATTTTTTTTTTTTTAAGGTAGATAAATAAATAATGAGCAGGTATATGAGGATGACATTGTCGCCTATAAGGAAGTGAAAAGGAACACATAGCATAAATAAAACACAAAAACATAAAGACCGGCGTCATTAAATTTTAATTTGGACAAAACACACAACGGAATTGAATAATGTTTACTTGGGTACAAGAGTGTCTTTGAGTTTGGACAAAACAGCTAGAACAAGTTGTGTTTTTGCTTCTTTAGTTGTGTACAGAATTCATGATTATGATCATTACCAATCACAATAAATTATTGGCTAACTTATTTTATTGATTATGTACTAATACAATTAAGGCCAAACAATTTAAGAAGGATAATAATAATACTATCACCTTACTGGCTTACTGTTATATTAAAGCCCTATCTTAAACAAACAAAGACATACAATTCATCCATAAACAAAACTAATATATCATTCATTCAATGTAGACCTAGCAAACGGGTCAATTGGGTCGTGTTCGGATCATATCAGTTCAAGTTGAGCCAATTTCAGGTTTGCAGAGTTCAGGTTGGGCCGGGTCATTTTCAGGTCAGCTATTATCCACTTATTTATGGATAATAATCAGTGTGCGACAATAAACATTCGGGTCAGATCAATTCTGGTTCGTGTCAAACTCGGGTGTCATGTCAAGTACGGGTTGGATTATGCCGGTCGGTTCAATTTTGCCTTATGTATTACACTTCAAATACATCAAAAGTTTTACCTCGAAATAGATTCATTTTAATATATCGACTGTTCTATCCAATGATTACGAGTGTTCTTGCAATATATCTGTAATAGACGTTAAATATGTTTTTGTTAAAAATTTGGATATTTCTAGAATAATAACTCTATTGCAATACTAATTACCAATCTCTAGTTTAACTCTATCGGTAATAATGTTTATGGAGAACACAAAGAAGAAGCATGCAAAGTGGCGGTAGTGAAGGAGAAAGGACGTCCGGCCAGGGTGGAGTATAATAGAGAAAAGAGAAAAGGACACAAGACGACAAACTAACTACGGTCCTACACGCCGCAGCACCCATGCCACCATCCCCCACTTGCTATTTGTCTTTCTAACTTTTCTTATTATATATTGCTACCCTAATTATTTAATTAATTAACTTTTTTTTTTTTGGGTTGACCAAAAGTATTCTCTATCGATAGTTGAAACAATTTTCAACTGGATACTAAAAATAACTTAATAGGTAAACCCCTCCTAACTTTGATTTTTTTCATTTGCAAGAATCAAAAATCGAACCTTGACCATTTATTTAAGAGATGAAAACTCTTACCATTCATATCAACGAATTTTGGTAATTAATTAAATTATTTTTTTATGTCCTCCTCACGTTTTTGGCTTAATCTTCAACTCTATAATTGGTCAACTCTAGTTTATGCTTAATCATGGTTAAGTTTTGGTCTTAGATGTACAAAGTCCTTGAGCTAATCCACACAACTTGGTAATCTTACTTGTTGAACCACTAATTTAATTATTAATTATATCTAATTATCATCATCAATGTCTCCGTCATTACGATTAACTCTTATTTAAACACGCTAATTGATTATTATTATTATTTTTCAGGTGTATAATTTGTTAATCTGACTTTTTTTATGATTATGTTTTGTACATCCTTTCCTTTTGCTATTTAATTTAAGATATATAGATTGAAGATCAAGTTAAAGGTTTGACACTAGAAATCAGGTAATGATTGATTTGATAGAAATATTCTGTTATAACAAGTTTATTTAATTTGTATATGTTAATTAGGTTTCAACTTTTGATCCCAATTAAATAACAGTTTGCAATTGATATAATAATGCTGGTTGAATTTTATGTCAATATGGATAATCCATTGTTAATTACTCCTATACAACATCAAAAGAAAACTATTTCTTCCATTGATTCCAATTGTAAATTAGTTACAGAATATATAACATATAATAGTAGTAACAACTAACAACAAGTACAATGTTGGATAAAAAAAATATTTATTTTCCTTCGAATCATTATTTATTTTGACGTTACCAAAGACAAATTTGGTAAAATGCAATCAAAATTTCGAGAGCTAAGTCAAGTTATTAGAATAACACGAAATTAAACACAAGTTCAATTGTTTATCTAACTTTTTGAATGTAAGAAGAGAATAACACGAAATTAAACACAAGTTCAATTGTTTGTTCTGACTTTTTGAATGTAAGAAGATGGAGACCGCTTTTGTTGTGTTAAATGAGGCACAAGATTAGTATAACATATCGGGAGAGGGTGATTCAAATCCTTGACATATTAATACAATATCTGAGCCTTAACTACTAGACTAAGACCTCGAGAGTAAAATCATTATTGTATGTACTATATCAATTATCGCCTACAAAACCGCACCATTTAAACCAGCAAAGCAGGATTTATCTTCAATAGGTCTACCTTGTCTGAGTTAAATAAAAGTAACCATAACAATTACATTAAATATACCAAGCCATAAGCCAATTAGATTAAATCACAACTAAAACCTGAAATCTATCATCCACCGATCGGAGAACCTCCATCTCGGTCTCTACCATTAGACAATGAAATCTTGGCAAAATGCGCGTCTAATGACATGATTAAACGAACAAAAACTTTTTCCAAGTTATTAAAATAAAGTGACCAAGACACATAGAATTGAATAATACCAATTAGCTTTTCCACTAATGACTTTACTAATATTAAATTAAACATAATTAATAAAAGATTAAGAGAAAGAGCGTATGAAAGAAATGACTGCGTCTTCCCTATCACATTGAGTCCTTGTCTCCCTTCCCACCTTCCCCCATTTTCTTCCTTTTCTTTCTCTCTACTCATACCCTCTTATTTTTTTTTTATTTATTTATTTATCCCTAATTAATAAACTTTGAGTTCTATTACAACTCTCCTTTTCTTTATTTTTCTCCTTATAATAATTCATCATACAAATAGTATTCAATCCAAATATACAAAATTAAAACAACTGTGAACTGTTCTTTCTCGTTTATTTTAATTTACTTTTTATTATAAAAAATTTAACCTACTAGAATTTTTTTGAATGTTTATGTAGGCATGGCTGGCTTAGATTTAGGGTCAGCAAATCGTTACGTTCATCAACTTCACCAACATCGTCCCGACCTCCATTTACAACAGAGGTCGGACCAATCAGAAGACGATAATAATAATAATAACAACAACGACAATAATGATGGTCATAATGGATTAGACCTGGTAAACAGCTCAGGTCCTGGGGATGTGGTTGGTCGTCGACCCAGGGGACGGCCCCCTGGGTCGAAAAATAAACCTAAACCTCCAGTTATTATTACTAGGGAGAGCGCAAACACGTTAAGGGCTCACATCCTTGAGGTAGGAAGTGGGTGTGATATCTTCGAGTGCGTAGCCAACTACGCACGTCGAAGACAGCGAGGGATCTGTGTCTTGAGTGGGACCGGGACGGTCACAAACGTGAGCCTCCGGCAACCCGGAGGAGGGGCTGGAGGGTCAGCAGTGGTAACCCTCCACGGAAGATTCGAGATCCTCTCGCTGTCAGGCTCATTCCTTCCCCCACCCGCCCCACCGGGGGCAACAAGCTTAACCGTTTTCCTAGCAGGCGGGCAGGGGCAAGTCGTAGGAGGCAACGTTGTTGGCGAGTTAATAGCGGCAGGACCGGTAATAGTCATCGCCTCGTCGTTCACCAACGTTGCCTACGAACGACTTCCCTTAGAGGAAGAAGAAGTGGGGGCTCCAGCAGGTTCAGCTGGAGCCCTCCAGATGCAGACCGGTGGGACTAACGGGGCTGGTTTTCCGGACCCGTCTTCCGGGTTGCCGTTCTTTAACTTGCCGGTGAATATGCAAAACGTTCAGATGCCAGTTGACGGATGGGCAAATAGCAATAACAACAACAATAACAGTACTTCAGGTGGTAGACCTCCATTTGGTTGAAAATATTCAAAGTGTTGTTCTTAAGCTTACCTTTGAAGCTACTCTAGGAGATGATGATAATCATGATGATGAAGATTGATCCAAGGGATGATATTCATTCATGGCGCATTGATGAATAATATAATATAAAAGTTGAGGTCAGCCAAAAATAATAATGTTATTATCATATAATTAAGTTATAACCTTAGCTTGTTCATCTTCTTCTTATGTTGTTCTTTGGAAGTTTTATTTCTTTTTTCCTTTGATTTTCATTTTATAGATTATGATGTTGGTGTGTGTGTTATTTAACAATGGAATGAACTTGTTTTATTATTAGTAGTGTTATTTAATTTATGTTCTTGTTTTGTGAGAAAGTTGTGTGATTGATGATGATTAAAGTAAGTGATTGATTAATTTAGTGGTGTTAATTAATCATTTTTTTTGAATTATTTAGATTATTAATAATTAAGTTGATGTTTAATTTGAATTTCCTATGTTATCCTCTACCACAGTTGTACTCGTACTAGTTTAATTTATAAATACAAAACAAGTAAAAGAAACCTTATATGTCAATCAATCTATGATTGTACTAATCTTAGTACTTTAATTTGTTTGCATTTTAATTAATAAATTTCATGATTAGATAGTGTATAGTGTTTATATAGTATAGTAGTAACACAAAGATGCATGTGTTTAATTTCTTTTTCATAACATTTTTGCATTGTTTTTAGGAAACCATAATAAMTACTTGTAGTATACTATATAAATAAATTAGTAGTAGTAATAATAATAATATTATTAGAAAAAGAAGACAGTGGGTAACAAGTTGTTAAGAGCAGGGAAGGATTCTTCTTGTCTAATCAAAAACATAAGAACACACGCAAGTTTCACTAAAAAAAATGTCCTCTTAAGATAATATTACCCTCTTCGTACCGGTCAATAATTTATATTTGCTTTATTTTTCCTCAAAAATAAAGTAATTATAAATTATTCACTCTTTCATCAATTAAAATAATTAATTAATTAATAGTTAATTAGCTAATTTTGTATATATATGTATATCTTCTTGACTACTCTTTGGGAATTGATACTTATCTTCTAAAACTTCAACACTTCACTCTTTCTAACCTGCTTGTTTCAGTGATGAACAACTCTTTTTGTCTTCTCTCTTGCTTTCTTCTTCTTTCCTAAAATGTTGACTATCAAAGTGTATACATAGGATAATGTTATTATATACAGAGAATACTGTATACTTGATGATACCGAGTTTCAATACTACTCGTTGGGGGCTAATTCATTTTCACTCGTAGGGCATCCACAACTTAAAGCTTAAAGAGGTTAAAGCTAAGATTTTCTACATATTTTTGTTTTTGAATAACACATCATACAATCAAAACTTGAAAAAATGAGTATTTTGAACCAAAAAATGCGTAGAATTGAAAGAGAAAAATAGTTTCTTATAGTTAGGGCAAAATTCGATCAACTAAAGTATATAGTATAAGTTATCTAACAGGGTTTTGTCTGATATATATGTTTGTTTAGAAACACAATTATTAGGCATAAGCATAATTTAAACACAAATGTTTTTATTTTGTTAAAAGAAAATTCAGAAGTTTCAGTAGATCTATTCTTCACATGTGTATTTATATATATATACTCAACACTCATTTCTAATTTCTAAAATATTCCCTTCGTCCTAGTGATTTGTTTACTTATCCCATATTTGGGTGTCGCGATGATTTACTTACGATTCAATTTGAGGGAGTATCTAATTATGACCTTTTAAAAGCTTTTGTTACATATTAATTCATATAACTAGATCTTCCAGTAGCATCTTTGTTTTTTTTGTTTTTGTACAAACATATATCTTTAATATAAGCAATGCAACTTACTCTATTTGTATCTAGGTTCATATGTGCATGTTCTTTAATAGAGAATGAAGAGCATCCTTAT
Organism: Silene noctiflora; assembly: GCA_009801015.1. Classification (NCBI taxonomy): domain Eukaryota; kingdom Viridiplantae; phylum Streptophyta; class Magnoliopsida; order Caryophyllales; family Caryophyllaceae; genus Silene; species Silene noctiflora. Next base: position 158,956 of record VHZZ01000095.1, read on the forward strand.
ATAAAACTGATTATTTTTCAATACTTTGCTTGAGGATTACTCTATCAGATTATATATTTATTTATTTGTTTTTGCCAAATAAAAACACATTTCCAATTGTTTAGTGGCTAAATTTGTAGTGGGTCTTAATTAACTGACAGTTGGTCTAATGGTCTTGCTGCTTAAGGTCATCAGCTTAACAACTCTCACAACCTCCATTTTAATCGGGTGTGACCTGTGCCTCTGTGAGAGCCGTGTTAAGTTAATACATACGGTCTTAAAAAAGAATTGTTGTTTTACTAAAAGGAAATTCAAGGTTTAGTTTTATGAAAACATAGCTAAGAAATTAAACATGTAAGGATGGTGATTCGTGTCTCATGTAAGGAAATTCAAGGTTTAGTTTTATGGCATTATTATTATTATTATTATTATTATTATTATTATTATAGGGATGATCATATAGACATTATGCTTGTAAGGTGTTAGAGATTTAGTGGAGTTAAAAAATACTTCTACATTATCGAATTTATCAATTATCGTATATAATTAATTCATCTCTTTTTTCTTCGGGTTCGCCGTAAAATTAACCCTAATTAATCCCAAACATGTCAAGCTAAGTCGATCAATGTTTAATCCAAACATTCTTTCTTATATCTTTAGCGATAATACCCGGCCTTTCTTTTATCTTTAGCGATAATACCCGGCCTTAAGAGAGACTTGCTCGGTTCTTATTCCCGAAATTTTAGACAATTGAGCCTTTCTCCATTTGATTATCAACTAATATCACTTTTAATCAATGATGAGCTAGAATTTTAGACGAATTGTGTTCTTATATAACTTCTATTGCCAGGGCATTTGCTTTATTTATCTATTTATTTTTATAGGGTCACATACTCACGTATTGAACTAAATTATAAATTTTTCAAATTAGAAAAAAATAATAACAATATAATAAAATGTTAATTGTTCAAAAATGTAGGGTTTGAAGATCCCACATATTACAGGTTCCGCCACAAGATACAATTTTACGTCTGTCATTTTCGAATAATTAAACACATACATAGTATTTGGTATATGAAAAGGAAAAAAAAATATGGACCAAATATGAAGCGTATGTATGTATCTAAAGGCTTGTGCAAGGATTGACAAAATTAAATTGCTCAAAAAGTTGGAGGGCAAAATGGAGGGATTCGAGTGGCATTGGCATATCCTTTTTTGTATAAAATAAATTAAATGGAGATATAATTAATGTTAGAATGAGACAGGAAGGATGAAGAGGTAAAACGTTGAGTTAAGTTACATATGATAGGTAGTTAGGACATTAACATAATATTGGTTTACCTACTTATATTATATTATTATGCAACTCAAAACAACAAAGGTGATCCAAGACATGTACGGGATATATGTTACGAGTACTTACTTAATAATAATATAAGTTAGAATTCTAACTCCATTTTAAAATGCTTCAACCAAACATTAAAATGGGTGAACTTCGTAAGATCAGAGTTATGACATAGGATTCATATGACTCCTTCTTTCGGTACATATTTTCATGAATTTTCCGATATGTATCTTTAGGGCATGTTAAGTATACTTAAAGGAAAGTATGATAACTAATATCATGTTGAAAAATGAAAAAGTATATTTACACTTTGATTTTTCAAAAACTCTTATTATTTTCTTTTAGGGATATTCTACGGTGTACCCCTGTATTTTTCGGTTTTCTATGTTGTACCCCTACATTTTTGAAATTATATGGTGTACCCCTAAACTTCTTGCTTATTCTCCAACATGACCTCCTTCGAATCTTCACTAACTTTATCATCATAAAACAGCCGTAATTTGACCTTTATTTTGACTTATTAATATTGTATCACCATCCTATACGCGAAGTATTACAAATCACTTTTAATAAGCACAAACTATTATTAAAAACCTCCGTTATGAATCATGAAATAATAATGATGATTTGATGAATTTGAGCGAAATTCGTATACTATTTGATGGGTTAATGATTATTCGGCGAACTAATAAGTAAATGTGTAGGTTGTCAAGTAATTTGAATGATAAATAGACGATTTAATAGATCAATTAAGAAATTACGCTAGCAAAGACAATGAATAAGGTCATTGTATAGACTAATGTATAAAATTTAAGGGTATACCATAGAATTTCAAAAATGTAGGGGTACAATATAGAAAACCGAAAACTCGGGGTACACCATAGAATACCCATTTTTTTAATACTTAACATGTGTTGTATAAGCACATTTAAATAATCGATTTATTTAAAACAAACAATGATTAAGTTATATATAAATGTAATATTTTTATTTATAAATTTCTGAAAGTCTAATATTTTTTTTTTGTTTCGATTGAAGTGTGAGTTTATCATTTATTGCAAGCAATTTACTAAATAATTAGTTTTTATTTAAATTTAAAATAAAAATTATTTAATGAAATTCTAGTATATGTGTTTTTTTTTTTAGTTTAATAGATAACAAATTTGTAGATTGTATTATTTCACCTTTTACAAAAACTTTAGAAAGACGGTCTCTCAATAGCGTTATTGAGAAACCTCTCACATGATGGGGGGAAAGAGTTATTTAATTATGGTTTTCCATCTTATAGTCTCCCACTAATTTAGTGGGAGACGGTCTCTCAAAAAACCTACTAGCTTTCGACGTTGTTATTTTTATATCCTAATTAAGTTATTAATATAGGTTATCAACTCCTATTTTATTCAAGTTAATTAAGGGGTAATTCACAACCGTCATATAGCCGACTAATTGTTCAGCTTTATTTGTACGGAGTTTATAAAAAAACCAATTCCCTATATAAAAGATGTTTTGGAGAACATAGGGGCAGTGTGAAGCACCTATTTAAAAATAAAATAAAATAATGAACTCTCTACCATAGATTAACACATCAGCTATGTGATTGTCACTTTAATGATTAAGGATAGACCCATTATTTTGGTTGACAGAAAGACAACGTGGTGGATAAACCTGATAAATATTGACCTATTCCAAATAACCCGACCCAACACCCGAATTGAAGACTCAAGCTTAACTCAAACAATATGACCAAAGCCCAAATGTTTATTGTTAATACATTATCGTCCATTATTCCTATATATCTTGATAATGACATGTGCCCCGAATAACCCTAACCGACTTAATCTAACTCAAATTCTGTCAAACCTGTAATGACCAAGCCTGAACAGACCTAACCCATACCCGATCTAATTGACCTGTACGCTAGGTCTGATGGTGTGTGAAATTTTGTAGCAATTACAAGTTACAACTATGGTATACGGTACTAAAACTGAAATTTATATTAGCATAATCAGTGCTCAGTACACATCATACAGAATTTACCACTTATCTAAACAAGCATGTTTTTGGAAGCTATATGTCATTAGTTGTTCAGGTTTACAAAACTCAGCATCTAAGACATACAGTATTACATAATCTAAATATCATCAACTAATCTGCAAAGGAATGGCATGACTTGCAATTTCCAACTTCGGGAACATAATCCATCCTCACACAATATTTTGGCAAACCGCAAAGCTACCAGGGTTAATTGTTATACTCTTTGTGCAGTTATCGGTTTTATATATGCCAACAAGACGGTCAGCCAACTCAAACATGTTATTCCTAAGGCTGCACGATATGCAACAACCACAAATTAGTTTCTCATACGGATTCACTTAAAGACTAGCAAAAAAAAGTATCTGAAATCCACCTTATGATTATGAATTGCGCATTCTTTGTTCGATCCTTCACATAATGGCCGACAATTGAGACATTCTTAAAATCTGCAG
>VHZZ01000095.1:246941-265514 GCA_009801015.1 Silene noctiflora
TTTTTTTTTTTTTTGTGTAGCAAAACTTTTATTGGCCTCCAGAACAAGAGCGTCTAGTATGGGAAAGGTACAATGACGTGGATAAAAGATGCTTAAGAGATAACATGTATAAGAATGCTAAAAAGAAGAAAATGCCTCAGTTTATGCAAGGTAATTAGTTATTGCTTTGGTTGTATTTAGTTCAAACCTATTTATTTATTAGTCACTAATAGTTTAAATTTTTTCCAATTATATATATAGGTGGTGCATATAAAAATTTGATGAAGCAAAGAAGTACCAAAGAATTTAAGGAGAAGTCGGCTCAAGGAAAGATCAATAAACGGTGAGGAAAGAAGGATGGAGAAGTTGAGCCTACTCATTTTGGTAGTTCTCAATCCTTCTTCGACATCGCAATGTCAAGTGTAAGTCATTTATTTAATTTAGTAAGTCATATGGTATATTTTGATGTAGTAATAAGTAAATTAGATTATAACTAATCGTTTATTTGTTATTTGTTTTTTATTTTTAAAAGGCTAAGAAGAATAGTGGTAAGATGCCCATGGTTCCGGAGTTTTTCTTTGAAACGCATACGAAAGAGGGAGTTAAGGGCAAAAGAGTTTTCACTAAGAAGAAGGATAAAGAATTATATGTAAGTATCAAACTATATCATAGTGTTTTGATTGCATTTTGTTTTATATAAGAATATATAACCTTTATTAATTATTTATTAACGGTTTCATTTTTTAGAATCGATTAAGGAACTTCAAAGGAAGAATCCTAACGTGTCCGATAATGAGCTTTGGTTTGACTTAGTGGAGGACTTCAATAAAGGAGAGGTGTACGGAACCGGAACGGTGAAAGAACTTTTCTACGACACACCCACCTCGAGAACGCCCACCTCTCAAAGGCAAACATATGTCCCCGGGATCGTCACTCAACTTCAAACTACACTTGACACCGAAAGACAAGAAAGGATTAGGGAAAGGGAAGAGCTCCAAGCAAGAGAAGCCGCTAGGGATGAAGAATTGAGGAGAATAAATGAGGAAATGGAGATGATGACCACTTATTTCTCGTCTTGCAACCCAGGATGACAACCGCAAAAGAAAGACCCTAGAGATCCTTCTGGAGAAGGCGGTAGTGGTGCCGGTGCTGCTTTTACATGTCATTGAGTTGTTGGTTTTTCCTTTTGGCTTGTAGGACATGATGGTTAGCTTTGTGTGGCTTGATGTCACTCGGATTTGGAAACCAACTATGTTAATTAGTAACTTGTAATGACTTGGATTCGGCTTTGAGGTGTTGTATAAAATGTGACGTTGTTGTCCATCTTGTGTCCATGTTGCTGGAATGTACATTTTAATTGCAGGTTTAAATTATAGGAATTTGGCTCGAGTAAAATGGAAAGCATCATGAAAATTCTTTGATTTTTGGCGACGGAAAATGAATTTTTGGCGACCGTAATCCGACACTAATCGTCTGTTTCTATTTTCCAGATGACGACTGAAAGAGATCCGTCGCCAAAATGGCGACCGAAAAGTCAAAAATGGCGACTGAAATCCGTCGCTAATCTCATGTAATAATTTTTTCACTGGTGACTGAATGTATCCGTCCCAAAATAGCGATCGAAATGGCAAAAATGGCGATTGATTTTCCGTCGCTAATCGTCCGTTTCAATTTTTTTTGGCAACTGAAGGGGATCCGTCGCCACTTTGGCGACTGAACTGGCCGTCGCCAGTTTTGCAAGGTCTGTAGCCATATTGGCGACTGCGTGTCCGTTGCCATTTTGGCGACTAAATGGACCGTCGCCATTTTGGCGACTGAGTTTCGTCACCCGAGTCAATTTAGGCGACTAAGCCTTGCGATTACATCTGAGCGACTGTTTTCGGTCGCCATTTGGCTTTTAGCGACTAAAATCCATCGCTTTTTCGGGTCGCCTGAGAACAGTAATCTTGTCGTGCGTAACAAAGAAAAAGGAACTTGAAATAGAAGAACAAACAAAACCCAAATAACTTGAAATGCAATTTGTATTATAACTTGGAAATGCTAGAAAGGAAATTGTTTAGAAACAACAAGGAAAACTTAAAGGAAATTACAACTAAATGAAAACTGAAATTTTGTGTGCTTAAGCATAAGAAGTGTAAGAGAAAGTGTATTCTAAATGGCGGATTCAATCCCCTTTATATAGGAACTCGAGGTGAAACGTAAACTTCTTAAATAGGGGCAATCCCGATCGGGGACACCCAACCCCGATCGGAGACGAGGGGAATCCGATTTTCTGCTTAAAACCTTCATTAAATTCCATACAGAATCCAAGAATCCGTCTTAACTCTCCTTAATTCCCCGGGTAATTGCATTTGAGGAATCCTAAGCTTGGCTTTTAATCTTCTTTTGGGCTTCATTTCTTTACTTGCACACCAACCAAGCTTTCATTTGGGCTTCATTTCTTTCACTTGGACATCAAACCAAAATGTTCTTCTCAAAATGTTCTTCCATGGTCAAGTCTTGTTTCTACTAGCCTCGTGAACTTTGGCGATTGCTAATTTGACGGGAATAAGCTACCGAATGCTTCATTTCCTACAAAATGCAATGAACACAAGCAAAAGACCTAGAACACGGAATTAGCTCACAAATACACTAATAAAAGTGCAATTACCAAATAAAATCGAGCTAAAATAGGGGGTCAAATCATATATAAATTGGACACATCACGTAGCTGGGCCTAATCAGTATTAGAGCCCATATTAGTATTATTATAAGCCCAACTTATAATTACACTAATTCCGTATCTTTTGTGTGTGTCCAATAGCCCATTTAAGACTACCAGACACGTAAACCATTTAAGTGTCAAACCGACATTGGCCTCTAGCAAGGCATATCGACTACATAGATTCAAGCAGGGTAAATTCATAGCGGACATTGGACATAACTCCTTCACCCATAAGTTTGTAGGGACTAGGGAGTTGTACGTTACAATCTTATGTTTAGAATTCACTCATCGTATCCATGTCCTTGGAGTGAAAGGTTATTTAGTATCGACACCATAAAGTTTTTCGTATCTCTATTAATGAATGTTCGAAATGTTATCATAGCTTATTACAGTATAGATTATTTATACTGCAACATTTGCTGTCATATTTTGGTTTTAGCCTTTTACAGTGTACTGAATTGTTGTGCTTTCTAGCTGCGGTTAAGTACCGTAGTTTGATGTGTGTGAAAATATTCCTCCATTTATAATTCTTGGGAGATATTGGTTGGAGAACAACTCCTTTCATATTTTATGTGTAATGATCTTCTGTAAGTGTGTTCTGAAGCTTCTTACTGGTGGTCAAATTGCTGCTGCAACTTGATTCTGTTCCGTAAACCCACCATTGAATCACGTTTACTTCTAAATTTGCGGCGTTTTTTTAGCTAATCATGTTCTGTCATTGATGTTGTTAGAAATACAATCAAGTAGCCTGTGCTCAGCTTATGCAGATAAACCCCTTCTTGACTTACTAGTTAGTCCCTTTTGTTGTTTATCTCAGGCAGCCTGGTATGTCTGCACTATAGTTCCGACTGAAGTGTTTTTTTCGTTTTGTTAGGTCGCTCTGTGATTCATGTGGAATTACCAGGAAGCGTAGTGAAACGAAATGTGATCATATGTAAATGGGTTTACATGTTACTTTAATGATACGAACAGAAGATTACAAGGTGCTAGCACCCCTGACTTACACAATTCAATAGTTCACTCTACAGTTTCAGATTTTAGATTAAGCACCAACTAAGAAGAGCGTTAAATTCCACAGGTCAGGTAATACTAAGTAGATTTGCAAGGATTATTGGCTTTTCTTAGTTACACCTAGATCATCCCCCAAAAGTCACCCTGGTGAACAAAACCCGATTCCTCTTATTCTTCAAGTCATACATACATGTCCTGACAAAGTAAAAACAGTTGTCAACATTAGACTTTACATTCGTCTTGACAATCATCTTCGCCAAATTTTCCCTCCCGCTTGATACCTTGGTACCATTTGGCACATCCTATGTATACCATCAAATCGATCATTGTCAGAGCTGCTAAGAGGAAGAAAAATCTGTCTAGATGACCTTTGTTCAGATTCCCTGGTATCCACCCTGGCATATGGTCCTCTGTTGATATCTTCATAACTATGGAGACGAGAAGGCTGCTCACATAATTTCCTAGTGAGATTGAAGTCATACAAAGAGCGCTTCCGAAACTCTTCAGCCCATCGGGGGCCTGAGAATTGAAGAACTCTAGCTGACCGACATACATGAAAACTTCGGAAGCCCCAATGAAAACATACTGTGGGACCTGCCAGAAAATGCTGAGTGTGCTTGGGCTTGAAGCTCCGCAGTGATGGCAATCCTTGGCATACTTAAGTCTGTAACACTCCACAATTCCTGCTGAGACCATGGCCAAAACTGCTATTATCAGTCCAATTCCCATTCTGTGAAGCTCCGAAAGGCCTCCAGTCTGCGTCTTTCTTATTCTACTCACAATTGGATCTAGAACTCTCCTATAGATAAAAACAAAAGCTGCTACACTGAGGATGTCAAAGCTGGACATGCTTGCAGCTGGAATTCTGAAGCTCGATATGGTAGTATCCATAGCAGCGCCTTGTTCTACAAATAGTGATGCCATTTGGGTGAACACCACGGAGTAGATTATGGTGCACAACCATATGGGAAGTAACCTTAATATACACTTCACTTCTTCAACCTGTTTTATAGGACAAAGACGCCACGGGTTGTGAGCACCTTTCTCCTGGTCACTAAAATCCTCAGATTTGACATAAGCTGCTCTGTCCAAGAATCTGCAAGCCATGGCAAACATTGGTTAGCTTGGTGGCATCAATAATATATTAAGTTTAGATGGGATTGTGTTGTTTATATTCTTACTTGAGTCCTTTGGTGTGGAGTATTTTCCGGGCTCCATTTGAGGAGCATTCCTTTTGTTCTTCACCTTCATATAATTGCTCTCCTTCTGGCATATGCGTCTTCCATTTCCTGAACGCAGCAACAAAAACTTGGGAGAACCTGGAAAGAGGATTGCCACTCGGCTTGAAATGTCGATATCTTGGTGTACCGACCACAAATAAAACGAGTCCAGCAAAGGCAGAGCCGGCTGATGCCCAGAAACCTAGAACCCACATCCCTTCATCTTCAATATATCCTAGTAAAGTGTTGGAAAAGAGGGATCCAAGATTCATTGCCAGGTAGAAGTAACTGAAGAAAGCAACCTTTGAGTGGGCCTCCCTTGGATGCTCGTCATCGAACTGGTCTGCTCCCAATGTTGCTATGTTAGGTTGATAGCCTCCATATCCCAAGGCCACAAGATAGCTGGATAAGTAAAAGAGCCCGACTTCCATGCTCGAATGCTTCCCACATGGAGTTGTCCTATCTCCACACCCTTTCGGCCTGATCAGGAATAGGTATGATGATAGTGAAAGCGATGCAAGTCCCTGTGATCCATACATACACGGTTAGTTTGCTTCCAAGTTCCTTTTATTTTTTTTGGGCCCGGTGTAAGGGAACTGCAACAGCAGTTTTGATGCTAACAGGTTACAAACCTAAATCATGAGTACCACCGCTCAATTTTTTACCAGTTACTTTACCTGATATCTACTGTCTACTTTGGCATATAATGTCATTTCAAATATTGTTCTTTAACAGTTCAGAATCATTCTCTGAGTGTGAAATTTTTACCCTATCGTGAAATTTAATATGGACGATATGGTTAAATTTTGCAGATATATAGACGTACCATGGCAAAGATGATCTGAAAGATAGCGCAAGTTTTGTATCGGCCCCAGTAAGAATCGCTGAGGAAGGCACCAACAAGCGAGAAGATGTATACAGTTCCGGTCCATTTACTGACTGTGTTTGCAGCATCAGCATTGTTTTCCCCCAGCACCCTTGTCAGGAAAAGTACCAGATTTACCCCTACTCCAAAAAATGCCAAGGTAGCCAACCCCTGATTCACTGTTATCATTCATGGTAACAAATTTGTAATTAGTCTAAGTTTTCATTCAAGCATATCAATTATTATGCGAATTGGTTAGGCCGAGTTATAATTCTAAATTATTAGACTAAATTTCAAGTATCCAACACAAGTACCACAAGTACAGTGCTTGTCTATCTAAAGTGTCTTATCATAGTGATCGAACTTGCTTGTAGCATAGGTTCGGTCCATAGACAACTTAATCATGTCGTTGATTGAAATCACTTCCTTGTACTCATCAATTAACTAAACATCGTAATGGTATTAATCATTAATCATTAATCTACTAATAATGAGATGAATGCATGAATCATAGAGAATCACAAAATATGAAAACAATAATAATGTCACTTTCCACTAAATTTTAACAGTTTATATTAAACGAATCTACTCCAATCCGTACATGGTACGTCCTAATCTTTTTGGTTACTTTCTTTGTAAGCGCACTTGTCATGTAATAATAGTATTGTCGCTGTGCTAGACGTTCATGTCACTACTGTGCGTTTGTCATCCACATGAACACTAGATCAGATCATCCGAAACTACTTGGGCTATAATTTTTTGTACGTAAACGCTTTGATATAGGGTATGCCTAATGCCACGAGGAACGTTTTTTCACATCAGTCGACAACTCTTTCAGAAGGATATTTCCCTCCGGAATATTCATTTATACGGAGTACATATTTATTTTCAAGTTGAGTAAGAGTTACACGGATTAATGTACGCCCTTCTATTTTTCGCTGAACTTATATTTAGATGTACTCGTACGAAATTATTTGTATGGTTTTCGCTTCACGTACCCTTTAAAAGCAATTTTAAATGTTTATTATCTTAGTAATTTACAAATTTTGGGGAAAATGATACTAACAATTTATAGTTTACTAATAAATTTTTAAGCTTAATATTTTCCAAAAATTTACATTCTAATTAGGTTAGTTTTTCACGAGGTTTCATTATCCCGACTCCGTCACTGCTAGTAACTAACGATATAGGATTTCAAACAGAGAAGCTAAGCAATAATTGTTGTGATAGAAAAAGTGATAATGTGTTATGATGAAAAGGAAGGGAACCCATTTTTGAGTTTGTTGATACGTAGTTGTTCTACAGCTTGATTTGGTTTGTTCTACACATATACGAAAACAAAAACTTGGTAAACAATTTGTTAAAAGAAAGAACAGTGTAGTGTTATTTACTATGTAAAACATGGAACTTGTATTGCGAGTTAAGCCTAACATAAAGATTAAGATAGGTCCATGTTATATCTCATTTATGGAACATTAAGTTAGGCATAATTTCAACTCAAGTTCGTCAAGTAATCAATCAATTAATTGTTAATATCACATTTATGGAACACTAGAAGAAACTAAATTAAATTGCGTACCATGAGTGTGTTTTCTTGCTTCACCTTTCACAAAACAATTACTCCTAATTCTCCAAAAACATGATTTTGTAATTGAAATACCATGTATTTGTATTGACGATAAATTTATGAATTGGATTGTTTTTATCGTCAGAAATTGATGTACAAATTAATACTTACTACAAAGTATAATTAATGAAATAAGCTTGTAAATATTTCTCTAATTAACTTTTTATTATGTACCATAAGGAGTAAAGACGCGTGTTAGAAAACCCGTTTTTTATTGAAGAAAGAGCATAATAAAGATTTTTTATTAGGTGAAGTGAAAAAGATAGGACTAATAACAAATAATCGATTGTAAACTAGAAAGAAAAAAATTCAAATTTTTTCAATAAAAAATTAATAATTTATTAAAATATAAAATTTGGGCAATGAGTATATTTAATCTTTGAATATAATATTTTATTGTATATGGAATACATATATATTTATTAAATAGAGGACTTTATTATTGTGTTGCACTCAGAGTACTCGTATGAAGTAGATTGATATACGTTAAGAAGTGATTAGCTGGCAAGTAGGGGGATATAGCGACGTCATGGACAGAGGAGAGCAACCCTAAAATGAATGTGTTTCGTGTGACTCACGTAATATTTATATCTGCTTACGTTTCTTTACACTTATTATAACATCTCCTTAGCTTCCAATATATATTTCACCTTTCTCTTTTACAATTACCTGCCTCCTCATCATTTTGTTATTTACCTTACATCTTTTGGTCTTAACTCTTGACCAATGTATTGGTTCATATAATTCATAAAATTGGTCTACTACGAGTAACGGTAATCTAAATTAATACAGTTTGTCTCTCAAAACTTTTTAAATACTCTTTAAAATACTACTTGGACAATCGATATTTTTCATTGTTAAATTGTCCAAGTTGAATATTTAATGTCTATAAGTTCCATATATGGAAGAAATAAATAGGATTACACTAAACCGACTCCACACTCTAACAATTCTATTAATGGCTCATAATACGGAGTAATAACTAAGAAAGCTTTCAAAAAAGTATTGTTTGCATATCTTACACATTTCATAATGATCTATATATTAAAAGTAGCAATTAAAAATGTTGTCTTTTTCTTAATATATTATTAGATTATTATTAACTGGACGCGTGATTAAATACTACATACTCAAACACACACTATGAGGTATCTTTGTCCCCCACCCCACTATTTTTGTCGTGATGGGTTAATTTTGTGTACTACAAATGTACTATATATTTCTTCACACTTTGGTAATAAAATGTTATCATACGTCAACTTATCAAATATAGGGGGTGATAAGCTTATAATATACTCCTATATTCATGTTGAAAAGCCTGGCTTTCAATATTTCTTATGAATTACGTCCTCAATTTAAGCCTATTTTTTGGACTAAAGACATAAATCCCATAGCCTTTTTCACCAGTTTTCATTAGCCTCACACATGATTTTTATTGACGTTTCACATGTTTTGTGCTACCCCTAGCTAGGATGAGTTATATATAGCTAGGCCAAATGTACAATTAATCTTAGTAATATGTTCCCTACTAGTATCGGTATATATGAAAAATCCGTAATATTTAATATGCGACGTTTAAAGTCTCGATAATACGCTCGTGTATGAAAATTTACATGTCAATGGCGTTCATCGTAACTATTTATTAGATTCCTTCTAATTTTAGCATTATTCTCGAAAGTTTCTCTAAGAGACTGAATCTCGCTCAGTTATCGATCTAAGGCGAAATATCTCTTCGAAACTATAAAACTAATTCCCCTTTATGCATGAAAGATTGGAGTCTTATCTGAAATAACAACAATAAGCTAACTTTTACGAAGTACATGCCATGAAATTTAGGAAAAGCTAGAAAAATCTATACGTTATTTATATTAGTAGTTAATTACTATGCACAAAACTAGTAAAAAGAAATAGCAAGTGTAAAAATAATTTGAGTGTTAGGGACACTTGGACGGTGTTGGTTTTTTTTGCTAACGTAAGCAATCTAGAAATACTAGACTCTAAATTAAAAACTAAAGCAATAAATTTAAATTAATTAGGATGAAAAGTGAAGATGATGATTATTTTTGTAAAGAGTACAAATCCTTGATTTCTAGTGACTAGTGCGTCATTGCACTTACATTGTACCTTAGCATAACTTTGGAAGACCGTATCATCAAAACTGTATAAAAAATAATCATTGTAATTAAATAACTATGAAAATTATTTAGTGATCGGAAACATCGTCATATGCTCGGACAAGATCCTTAGAAAGGTCTTAGCTACCGTCATATCGATATTGGTTAATGTTGACGACATGCACATTATTTAACGTTTGTCAATAACCTTTACGATCTCGTACATAATTTAGTATCGATGAGATATTAGTATCATGGTAAAGACCGATAATTAATTTCTAGACGATATCTCACAGTTGTCGTTACAAACTTATATTTGATACGTACATACGGTTATAAGTCGTAGATACGTAATAAGAAGATTCTTATATTTTGCGATAATTTTATCATGAGTTTGTCTAATCTAAAATTTTGGCTAAATATATTGTATTTTAGTATGAGAAAGAATTAATGAGCAAGATTAAATTTATGTGTAAAAGAAGACGCTAACCAAGAATGATGGCTCCAGCGAACCAATTGCCAGTATGTTGACGGTCGGCAGGGTGTCCTTTGCAGTCGACTGTTCCGTCCATTGTGTAAACATCATCGATTTCTTTCATGTTTTTTCTCTGTTCATTGGAAAATCATATGACTAATAATAAGTTGAACAGAAAATTATATGATTGATGTTATGGTAATGATAACTAAAGCAGCACTGAATTTCAAAGGTATAACTTCTTAGGACACTTTTTAGTGTGTCATGCACGTAATCATATACCCTAAAGTGCAGTCACACCAATGTGTCTCATGTGAAGCTCTAGTTGATTTGCATGTTCACTAAAAAGGAATAGTTACAAGTATCTAACGAAGTTGCTTGTATCATTTTTTTTTTTTTTTTCTCATTCTCGATTATGAGCATTGTTAAATTTGTTACCCGACAATAATAATAGTTTGATTTTCATTTTAAGGACGATAAATGAAAGCGATGAGCTATGTTAGGTAACAAACTGACCTGCTTGGTCACAGCAACAATAGTCATTGCTGAAAAATGAGAAGAGGAAAACTCTTGGATGATTAATTGTTGAGAAATTTAAGTGACAAAAGCAAGAAGAAGGGGAGAGAGTGTTTTGTTGTAAGAAGGTATTAACTCTGATCCCTTGATATGAGAAGGTTGGCAAACTCTCTATATATATAGGAATTGAATGCTACAGACTTGGGGTATGAAATTAAAAGAGGAGGATGACCCACGTGCCAATATTTTATTGTTTCATGCTTAACTAGCTTAAGTGAAGTTACAACTTAATTGACAACTAGTTTAACAGCTAATGTGGTGGAGTTTGGTTCTTAATCCATACCTAGTCTTTCATGTCCAACTCTGTATTATTAGGTCATTTTATACATGAGTTTAGTATTTAAGTCCAGATGTTTCAAACAAGAGTTAATCAGGGTCGATTTACATTCGGGATAATAATGGGGGTTTTCAGAACCCTACGGGATCTGTAATCTTACCGTATATGATAAATCCGTACATAAGTTTTCAGTGATTTTGACATATAATTAATGGCCCACTAATTTATACTGATAGTCTGAGATTTTTACGTTACGACCTCAATAGTTAAATTTTCTGATTACACCGTTACACTTAATGCATACTTAACTAGTTACATTAAAGTTGTCCTTATAACTTACCTTAGACCAAAAGAGAAAAGAAAAGATGAGACAAGAAGAAATCTCCCCACCCAAAAACAAATGGTAGGCTATAAACCCACTTTTAGCCTATTTGTTGGATAGGAAATTTAAAATTATTAACTTAGCAACTATGATAACCAGAAATGTCTTAGTCTATTTTATTTTTTCTTGGCTAGTAAATAACCAAAATCAAAATATGCTAGAGGTATAGGCTAGTTATTTTGTGGTCCTCTTGAATTTACAATTTTTTGTTGATTGGGTAAATTTAAAAAAAAAAAAAAAAAGGTAGGGGGAAGGTAGAAGAAAAAGAAAATGTAATCCTAGTCAAGTTTAGTTCATGATATGGACTGATTTGAAACATCCCATATATGGTTTTTATTTTTTTTTGAAAAATTGACAAGAATATATAGTCCACTTGATCAAAATAGACTTGTATGAGTGTGACATATATGTATGTACTCTATGTCTTAGCTTTGATCTCTTGCTACCACAAGTCCCAATTTTCATATAAGCTGTATCCATGTATCCACAGAGGTTGGAGGTAGGGATTAGGCAAGTAGAAGAAAAATGTGTAGTCATCATATATATTTTGATGATAGACCTATTTCAATATTTGACTGTATACCTCTGAACTCTTTACTTTGTTTATATAATAACCTCTATCAACTCTCTTTTCATTCGTTATCTCTCCAAGAATCGTTATTTAATCTCATATCTAACTGATTAACATTATATCATCTTCTTTTATGATAATCATCACAAACTAACTTTAACCAATTACAAATTACCTTTAATATCTCTTTAACGAAGTACAAAACGATAATGAAAGTTTTGTGCATGTTTAAAAAGGTTAATTGATTATTAACGGAGTTAGTGGAATTGGATGAGCTAATGAGTATGAGGGCATGTTAATGAGTGATTGATGCCTCAACGAGTGAAATAATCGATTAATTAACGAATTACGTTAACAAAGACAAACAATAAGGTCATGTGATAGACTATAGTATAGAGTTTAGGGCACAACATAAAATTTTAAAAAGTCAAAGGTAAAACTTAGAAAACTCAAAAATTAGAGATACACCGTAAATTATCCCAAGTATTATATAGAGTAGCGTTTATGTGCGAGAGATTGGGAGCGGCTAAATGGCAACATTCCTAGGGTTTTCCTTGGCGAAACAAAATTGTGCAACGATTCGGCTTTCTCACGGTGATGGCTAATTAACTAGACACAAGATGTTGAGAAGCCGTATTGTTGGTACAAAAATAATTTGTATATTTGGTATATACAATCTTTATTCACATGCGTATAAGGAATGAATCTAAGATATAAAAAATCAACATTTTTCGGTTGTACAACGTAAACATATCTAATGTAATAATGATGATAAATCAGGTCAATAAATTACCGTAAGATTGTTATACACCGTACAACGATCTTATTTGATAATTTTGCTAAACACAAAGGGTGGGAGATAAAGAATGTTGAGCAAATTGATTAGACCAACCAAAACCATACATCGGTGTACCTCACTAAGCTTATGCCTCTAGCCTAATACGGACGCGCATAATAAGCCTTAGATTAATCACATCCAGCAAATATTAATGGCCATCATTTCGGATATACTTGTGACTTGTGACTCAAGCTACTGATGTTACGTAACATTCTTACAGGATATCATCTTATGTTTCAAGATAATTTCATTATTTTCAGGAGAATAATTAGGAGATTTCTGAATGGTTTAACAGTGTGACCGCTCGGATTATTCTTCTTTTTGGTAAGAAAGATCTTATTCACTTAATCACATGTGACGTTTGCTACTTTACTACTTAGAATATAGAATACCAGTACGTAATAAGGCATAGTAAGGGATAATACTCGTTACTCAATCCAAAAAAAAATAAAAAAAATAATGAAGGTTTTCAGTTTTTACTACCCAAATTCCTGAACGTGAAACCTTGGAATATAGTACTGAGTATATATGGTTAACTGCAAAAGAAAAGTCGTCCTAAAATTTTAGTTCTAGGGAGCACCAGCTAACTAAAATGTAGGAGCTTTTATTGTAATCGTTGTATACATGCATGTTAGGAGCTAAAAATTACTAAAAGGATCGATCATTTTTATTGCTTGTGCTGAATGCGCTTATAGCCCCCGTCAGTTGGCTTCGACTCTCCGGGACCGCGCGCTTGTTTAAAACTGGCCATATACTCACGCAAACCGTCGGCCACTCTCGTTGAGACCTTCCGAGTAGCATATATTTTTCCAGGAATAACGCTTGTCATTATTCCACTATGTTCTTGATTATGATTATGTAAGCAACGATACTGTTCATGTCCATTTTCAATCGATGTACTATATTTAACCTATTCTCTATTTATTTTTTTGCGAAAGGGAAGCGAAAGCGATAAATTAAAAATCAAAACCCAAGTTTGATGAGTACTCTGGGGGCGGAATAAGGGATAAAGTTAAGTAGTTAAGTTAATATTACAAAGAGATTCTACAAAGTTCGGCGCAATATGCCAACAAAAGTTTCCACCGCATGGGGACCGATCATGGAGTGAGTATCGAGCGAAGCATCAACTACCAAGTTGGTTAATCTTCCTTCGAATAGGATCTTCAAAAATGGAGAGGCTCTTAGATGTGCTCTGCACTCTATAATAATATTAGCAAAGGGGTAGAAAGGAGAGATATTAGAGCAGATAACAGTCGTAACAACTTTTTTGCAATCCGTACTAACAATTCAAGTATCCTTCGACTTAATCGCGTACTTAATTACCTCCCTAATGGCAAAGAGTTCACATGCTAAGGGGTTAGGAGCGAGGCAATGATTCGTCCACCCATAAACCCAACACCCAGTCTAGTCCCTCACTCCACAAGAGAGAGAGGTACAACAAAAAGACGCATCAAATTTATTTTAAAGCATAGAACACGGGGAGCGAGCCAGGGGCCAGATGAATTGAAGGGTTATAAGGTAGGTCAGAGGTAAGAGAGGGGAGACCCAACGGGGAGTAACTGTAATAATTCGGGAGTTAAGGAAACAGTGTTGGCAGTCGATGTTGGATTAGTGGGATAGTAGCGTTGGTGCCATGTAGCTTGATAGATAGTACTAAGGGCGTTGCGGTAGTATGAGTCGCGTGTGAGGTTGACCTTGGGTTTGTGAGGGGAGGGTTAGGACGGAAGTGTCTTGCGAGGGTCAGGTGTGAACTTCGGGGACGAAGTTCGTTTTAAGAGGGAAAGATTGTAATACCCCGTAGTTCCTAAGGCTGACACTCGTCCAAGTAGACAAAATACTCAACCGAGTGAGAGACCGAGTAACATATGCTCAATCGTGAAAGTTTCTGATGTTGGTTCACTAGACCAAGTGAACCGAGCACTCGACTGAGTGATCTGTCGCTGTCATCAGAATCGCGTGTAAGCTTGTTAGGTGGACCTTATCTTTTAAACCCTTTTTCGGATTTTCCTTCCCCTCATTTCTCTCTAATCCTTATCCTCCAAAATCCTCCATAACCTTATCCCTCAAGATCTCACCTCACCTTTGGAGATTTACACTCAAGTTTCATCCTTTTCCAGTTGTTTACATTTGTAAGTTAATATTTATCCTTTTTACTTTACTTATTTTGTTAGTAAACTCTAGTTTTTGGGAGAGTTGTTTTATGAGGATTTAATTAGCGTTTTGGTTAATTAAGGGGATTATTTAAGGGTTAATTAGTATTGTTATTGTTGTAGGATATGGTTGTGATAAGTATTACGTACTTAATTAATTGTAGGATGTGGCTTCTTAGAGGAGGATTAGTGTGCTAATTGGAGTATGCTAAAAGGTAGGTTAATCATACTTGGGTTCAATAAGTATGAATGGTTGTATATGTCATTATTGTATTGTTATTACATTATAACATGATTGTTGTGGGTAAATGTGTTTAGTCTCATATTAGTGTCAATATTTCATGGTGGCATGATAATGGATGGTTAATGTTGGTTTCATGATAGCATTGGATTTGCATTATAACATGTAATTGGATTATTGTGTCTTAGTAGATGGTGGTAATGGAGGGAATTGCATTATAACATGTTAATTGGGGAGTATGTCTTGAAGTATCCCTTTGATTGTTGGTTCACATGAGTACTTGGCTTAATTGACATCCACTTCATATGAGAAAGAGGCATGTTTGATAATTATTGTACATGTGAGAACATGTGTTGACTTATTGTATTGCATATTGTGTTATATGTGATTGTGGAGGATGTTGGTGGACGTGTTGTGGCGGTGATACATTGTTGTTGAGGAAACGTAAGGTGGTTGGGAGACCGTCTTACGCTCGGGTGATGTGTCTAATATTTATATGATTTATCTCCCTATTTAATTAGCTCGGTTTTACATTTTTATTGCACTATTATTAGTGTTTTATCGAGCTAATCCCGTGTTCTAGATATATTGCTTGTGTTTAGTATGTTTTGTAGGAAATGTAGCTTTTAGTAGCTATTTCCCGTCAAATATGCAAGTATCAAGTTTAAGAGGTTAAGTAGAAGCTAAGATGGATCATGCAAGCAAAACAAAATGAATTGTTGATGAAATGTGGAAGTAAATGGCCCAAATGCAAGTCAACAATCATCAAATGGCAAATGTAAACAAATGAGAAATGAAGCCCAAAGATAAAGTCCAAATGATCATGTGGAAATTACAAGCTTAGGATGCTAATAAGATTCCACAACATGCAATAAGTCAGACGCTTAAAGGCACTTCAAAGCAAAACTTAGGATTCCCCGAGCATTAAATGGAGCAATGAAGTTCACAAACCAGAAATCATAAGACCCCGATCGGGGTGGCCTGTCCCCGATCGGGGAGACTTCGCTTTGGATTCCTTACGTTTTAATTCTTTACCCTTATATAAGGAAGTGTTGAGTCTGTCATTTGTTTATGCTTTTCATACGTTTTAGGCTTAGTTTTCAGAATAAAATGTAGATTTCCTTTAGCTTTCTTTAGTTGTTACAAACATTTCTTTAAGCATTTCTAGTTATAATACAAATTACATTTCAAGTTATTTCTATTTGTTATATAGTTCTTCGTTTCCTTGTTCAATTTTCATTATTAAGGTAATTCTATTTCTAGTACTACTTTCGTTATTTCATTAGGGGAGCTATGCATAAATAGTATTTGCAATTGTTCAAATAATATTTTATAATCGTTTAACAGTTTCTATCATATGCTTGTATTTTATTGTTAATCTTTGGTAATTGATCGCTATCTTAGATTAAATTTGTTAATTCATTTTTATAAGTCAAGAGGCATGAAAATAAATTAGACTAAGCATGTTTTAGTAGACCGAACTAGCCATAGCGAGAGCTCGTTAGGACCCGTTCTATGGTTGACAATAATGCCGAGAGGTGGTTGTCTTTAAGCCTAAACAATTAACGATAATATCTAATCCGAGTTTGACATGAGCATTTGCATATTTGCGTATGTGACCCGACTCCCTAGACTCATTTATCATTATTTTTTACATCATTTTATTTACAAGTTTTTACCAATCAAACCAATCGAACAATTGAACCGACCTAGATATAATTCTCTCCATTAAAAATTATTTAGCAACTCCCTTCTCCTTGTATTCGACCCCTATTACTACATTCATTTGTTACTAGGGTATTTATCTTTGATTAGGTGTGCGACCGCCTTATCATCGGGTCGCCTCTTGGAGCTTCCCACTCCAAGAGGGACGTGCACATTAATGACTTAAGTTATGGAGGGACACGTGTGGTTAAGACATGTCGTCTGGCAGGGGTTCCGGTTAGCTCCCTGGCCTAGTACCACGGGTGTGTCCCGAGTACCTTTTTACGGACTGCGGTCTGGCTGTTTTGGTGGGCGGTGATGTGGTGCCGTCACCGGGTTGTGGGTATCGTGGGTGTGTCCCTGGTACCGGTGTGTTGGTTGCAGAGTTGTGATGTTTGGAGACTTGGTCATTGTGCATTCATATTGCATTTTATATTCATGCCTATTGTCTTTAATGTTTAATTGTGTTATTGAAACTAACCGTATGTGGTTGTGTGTAAATTGCCACTGATTTCCGGGGTGGCCTATGTCGATCAATATAATATTTCCGATCATATGAGGAGGAGTTTGTGTACAAGTTTTGTTTGTTATCACGCGGGAGACGGGATGATTTCCAGGCTTGGAGTCGAGTCACATATATTGTAACACCCCAATTATCGGGCCAAGATAATCGAGGCATTACCATCTCGGTTTCCCGAGGTAATGATTCAAAACTCCAATAAAAGAACATTTCATTAATAATTTAAGTTTAATGATTACAAATAACATAAATAATAAGTACAACTCATCCACTATGACCTCTATCTCATATCTACTACTCGGCTCCAACTCGTAGCGCGGCCTCAAATCCGTATGCAACATTAACCTGAAATCAACCTGCTCCAAATATGATGGGAAATATCATATGGATCGACACAGGTCACCCCAGAAATAGGTGACAATTACACAGACACACAACACGTCAGTTTCAATAAATAATATGAGACACGACATACGAAATGTGATTATGCAATATGACAATGAAATGTACGTGATATGACCTCCAACCACACCATACCGGTATCGGGACACACCCATACGTATCCAACCACACCACACTGGTACCGGGTATAACACCCTACGTAATTGAAAAGGTCCAGTGATAAGCTTAAATGACTAGTACTTAAAGGGATTGAAAGTACTACTCATATCAACAAAGTACACTTTCTTTTCTGGTCATCCATGCAAAAGAACTCCAAAGTTAAGCGTGCTTGACTAAGAGTAGTCTTAGGATGGGTGACCGTCTGGGAAGGTTCCCGGGATGCGCATGAGTGAGGACAAAATGCGCTGGAAAGGACTCGTGTTGATCTGTGGGCCATGTACCCTGCCTGGCGGGCTACCGTGAGTGACCGCTCCCGACCCAAGTTTTGGGCCAGGGTGTTACACCGGGACACACTCAGACGTACCCACAACCCGATGACGGCACTGCAGCAACGCCCACCGAAACAGCCGAACCGCAGCCTGTAAAAAGGTACTACGGACACACCGGTGGTACCGGGCTCGAGAGCGACTTGGATCCCCTGCCAGACGACGTGACTCAACATCACGTGTCCCTCTATAACTCAAGACATTAATGTGCACATCCCTCTCGTAGTGGGAAGCTCCGAGAGGTGACCCGTGTGACACCCCGCTATTTAAGACACCATAATATAACRTAATTGAAAAGATAAGTAGCGAAAATACGGGATTTTTAAAACATTTTTGGAGTCTGAAAGCGAAATGTCATAATACCACAAACATGCGGAGAAAGGAAGTATAAAATAGGTTTACAAAACCAAAACATAATAAGAAATAGTTGAA
>VHZZ01000096.1:57335-70507 GCA_009801015.1 Silene noctiflora
ATGTTAAATTAGTTACAACAATAACATACAAATATTTAGCCTCACAATCTTTTTTTCATTAACAAACTGTTTCATGTTTTATTTTATTTGAAAAATATATTTTAATCATATGTAAACAAAGTTAATTGCCCCGTTGCAACGCACGGGTGTCAAACTAGTATAAATATATATTTGAGGCTTTTTTCGAGCGATGTGGTAATCTCCAACTTTTTTAAAACACTTAAAATAAATTATTTAAATTTTTTCTATTAAAATTAGGAGCTAATTAATTATTTAAGATTTTTTTATTAGAAATAGAAAAAGAAAATTAATTATTTAGAATTTTCATAACTTAACTAAAAATAAATTTTTTAATTTTTTTCTATTAGAATTAGGAGCTAATTAATTATTTACGATTTTTCTATTAAAAATAGAAAAAAGAAAATTAATTATTTAGAATTCTCCTAACTTAATTAGAATAATGAAATTGTAGGTTACATACTAACATTAAAACTTTTACGAGCTTCAACATAATCAACGCATGTAAGTGAATTGTAATGTGCCTAAATTAGGCATTCATTTGGTCTATTTCATACGTGAAACATATACTGATATTTCTCAACATGAAAAAATTGACTCAAGAATGACCCATAATTATCACTTTGCGGAAAGACCTAAGGCCAACTCTACATAATTCTAAGTCATTAATTTGGACAATATGTTAGAGTATACTGTCAAAGTGTAGGTTAGCACTAACAATCGTTGTAAGCCTATAATGTTTGTAGTGTGTAGTAGTAGTAGTAATTAAAAGCTCATTTTGTATTATTCTCACTATAATAATATTGATGATTATATGAATTTTATCGGTCATAAGTATTTGCATTTAAGGATAATTAGAAACTGATCTGGGACGACTTCGAGGAACAAGGGATTATAAAATTTGAATAAATAAAGAGATTAATTTTTAGAATTAAGACCTAAGATATTAATTTTTTAGCTATATTAACATGATAACGATATCATTTTTAAAGGTATGAGAAATTACATTGTACATACATATTGTTTGGATGATCTTAGTAATCATTTGCTTCACTTTCCTCCCTTTATAATTCCAATAAATTAAACTATCATATTATTTTCTGAATTTTAAGATATGAAATAAATCATACAAATAACTTCGGGTCAAGAGAAGGATAAGGGAAAGACATATCATAAGATTACTTGGTGTAAAAAAATGACAATAAATGACAAAATTTAACCTTTAAAGATGACAAAAAATGGAAGAGGAATTACTTAAATATGGGTTATTTAGTATTTATACTTTTTATTTACTATTGAGTATATATTTAGGAAATTTAACAATCAGCTTTAGATGAACAAAAAAAAAATTGAGACAAATGAGGTGTATATAATATTTTAAATTTTTATTTATTATGAAGTGTATATATGTAGGAAAGTCAACAATTAGTTTAGATAGAACTAAAAAAGTAGGATAATGTAATTTAGGTGAAGGGAGTAAACAAGGGTGGGGTTATACGGATCACATGTTGTGTTAGGAGGTCTTAACAACATATTTGGCATATAACTTTTAAAATAAGTTAGTGGGACTTATGTAATAAAGTTGATAAAATTTCAATATATTATAATAATTTTATACAGTATTTAGTTGTATATTCTAAAAATAGCTTATGAATATAAAAACGTCATATTAAAATTACAAAAGGTGGATTTCATACATATATAACTTTAAAATAGTAAGTCATGTTGTAAAAATTAAATTAATTTAATGTCGTTTTATCTCAAATGTTGATTACGGATAGATGGAGCAATCTCCTTTGATAGTATTAAAGGCAAGTTCATGAAACGTTCATCCCAAGTTTGTTCATTTTATTTATATGAGTTACAAACCAAAATTTTTAGTACTTCACAATATTCAATTTTGGTATTATTTACCACTTGACGCGTAAAACAAAACAAATTTACACATTAAAATAAATAACTTGATATTAACATTGAGAATACAAGTAAAAGTAATTACATAAAACATGCAATGTATAAGAAAACCAATATATGTGTGTGTGTGTGTGTGTGTGTGTAATACTCGTGATTTTTGGTATTGGGACACTCGGCAGAGTACAATGTACTCGACCGAGTGCCCATGTGAGTTGGTCTGTCGGTGTTCTGGGATTTGGGGCTCAGACGAGTGCGGAGCACTCGGTCGAATGGCGTGTACTCGGTCGAGTGTCTTGCACTCGGTCGAGTGTCTTGTACTCGACCGAGTGTCCGGTTCGTGTCGGCTTTTTGGCGGAAAATATATATTAGAACGAGAAGCAGTAAATCGTTTATTCACTTTTAAAACAAAACCTAAACATCGATAGCTGCTCCTCCTTCTAATCCTTCAATCCACGGTGCATCCTTGTCATTTGTTGGGTTTTCACGCATCTTAATACCGTAATCGTCAGGGTAAGTCTTTAATTGAGTCTTTTGGCCTTCGTAGAGGAAACATTATGATCTATTGCTTGTTTCTGGATTTGCTTGTTGAGGTAGGGTTTCCCTACTCAATTGATTGTAGAACTGTATATTATATAATGTGAAGATCTTGTAATGTGTACTGTGATATGATTATATGATTGTGACGATGTTGTGATGGCGATGTTGGTGGTGGATGTTGGTGTTGAGTGTGATTGAGATGTGATTGATAGTGTGATTTTGTGAGCCATTGTGAGAGTCGGTCTACCCCCATTGTTCGTCTCCTGCGTTTTCTCGGCGCAGGAGAGATGTTCACATTAAGGGACTTGGGTTATTGTGGGTGGTTAGGTGGTTGGCTGCGGTCTTCCACTTACAGGGCTACACACTTGAGTGTGTAGTCGGTTACTTGATATGTGGTGTGTTGATGGTGGTGGTGGCGGTGTGGTGGCTTGCTTGATATGTTTACATTGTTTAATGTATATAGTTATTCAGTTGACTAACCTCGTTATTGTTTTCAAAACCGTGGTGATCCATTCGGGGATGGTGAGCAGTTGGTTTAGCAGGTATTGACGATGATGATTGTTTTCAAAACAGAGGAGACATCAAACACGTGGTTGAGATAAGGAGGAGAGATCTAAAAGGCCTAAGGTAAACTGCATCTATATTAGTCATTTATCATATTTTAAATACAAAGATCAAAAGAGAGAAGACTAGACATATTATATGTAATGCATGTAATGTTAAGTGAATTAAAATACGAAAGGACTTGTCATTTTTGTTTTGTTTCACCAATTAAACCTCCGAAAACAACTATCTAAAGGAAAAAAAATTGTGTCATCCAAGCTTCAATTAGTTTACCAAATAAAATCGTATGCTGAAACAATAATGATCGTTAATCAAGTTATGTTAGCATTGAAATTATCCTAGAGTTCTCTTTACACAATAAAGGCCTAAAACGACTTTACACATTATAAATTTAGTCAACTAATTTAGAATCTGTGCAACACACGAATAAATCACAACTTGAAACAATAAATTGTCTGACAACCCCTCTACACCAATTAGAAGASWATACTATACAACCTATACAACTGGTAGTATAGATTTGGAGATTTATAATAAAGGATTTGAGCTTATATGTACATTTTACGAGCTTTATTGAAAAGACTCTGGACGCCTATATATAAATTTTAAACTCAAAATATTATAATGAAACTAAAAAAAGCTCAACTATATTTTAATTTTAACACCTAAAAAATTAAAATGTAACTCATAAATTTTAAAAACTCGAAAAGATTTGCATATAAGCTCAATTAGATTTGTATAATCTGGATGTATCATGGTCATATACATCTGGATGTATAGTCTTATTTATGGCTCTACATAATAAAAGCTAAAACGTTCTTAAACATTACTTATTCATTTAAACTTTATCCAATTATTTTAAAATCCGTGCAACACACTAGTCAGGTTATAAAACTATGCTTTAAAACAAATACAAGTATACTTTATTTCAAAATTTCAAAATTTTATATTATATTAATCATTTTATATTGATTTCATTGGCTTAACTTTAAATACAAATTTCCACAAATTTTTCCATTTACGGGTCGGTCGAATCCTAACCTTAAATGTGCACGTCATTATATCGTTTTCGAATTCAAGTAATTTTTAGACGGGGGTTTCGTTCGTTTTTCCGTATCAAGTCAACTTTCCACAGGTTTAGTTGCAAACTATCGAGTTGTTTATCACGTACACTCGTTTCCCTCAAGGTCCACAAGAAGTCAAGAAGTCAAGTATCGTTTATCAATTTATAACCGTGTCGTGCATAAAACGGCTAGTTATGAGGAGTATCCGTGCTACCTAAACTTTCAACAAGTGTCTAATTGCATGGTGCAACTATTGAGTTGTTCATCACGTACACTCGTTTCCCACATGGCCACAAGGCCCACAAGAAGTCAAGTAATGTTTATCATTTTATTACACAAAACGGCTGGTTACGAGAAGTGTCCGCGCTACCTAGTCTCTGAACAGATCTAGTTGCAAATTGCAACCTATTGAGTTGTTAATCACGCACACTCGTTTCTCACGAGCTCCACAAGAAATCAAATAACGTTTGTCAATTTATAACTCATAAGATATGATCAACTTTATTATATCTTCATTTATTTATATATATATACTTTATTTATATATATATAGTTTGTGAAATTTTCTTACCACCTCAACAACTAACCTCTTTATTTCTACTTTTTTATTCAAAGCTTTATGATGGAGTCGCACAAAATTGAGGTGAAAATAATATCAACTGAAATCGTAAAACCGTCGTTACCAACACCGTCTCATCTCCGACAATTGACACTATCCTTACTCGACCAAAAATACGCCCCTCTTGTTGTCCCCGTTCTTTTGTTCTACAACGGTGCTTCCAATAAGGAAGCGCGGTTGGATATTAGTGTTCTCAAGACCTGTCTTTCAAAAACACTATCCTCGTTTTACCCTTTAGCCGGTCGATTTCAAACATGGGGAAGTATCGATTGCAACGACGAAGGAATACCCTTTGTTGAAGCCCAAGTCAATTGTCCCATTTCGGATGTCCTTAACTCGATATCATCTTCGACACTTGATTTACTGTCTTTTTACCCACCTAAGGACAATTTAATCGCTTCCGGGATTAATTTAGCTATTCAGGTTAATGTGTTCAGTTGTGGTGGGTTCGCCATTGGGTGGTACCATACCCATAAGGTCACTGACGGAACCTCAACCGCTACCTTTTTTCGCCACTGGGCTTCACTTGTAGCTCAACGCTACGACGACACAGCCCTGACTAAACCCGACTTCATCTCCGGCCCGACTGCCTTCCCTCCCGTACCAGAAGAACTGCCACTGCCTCAGCCTATCTTCCCAAAGCCAGAATCAGACGACAAGAAAGAAGAGACGAAAGACGAGAAAAAAGGATCATGGAGTTTCCTCTTCAACAACCAGATAATACTTCGGAGCTTCGTATTCAAAAACAAATCAGTAACCGAAATGAAGGCGAAGTCAATAAGCGACCGTGTCCCGAATCCAACCCGATTCGAGGCATTGGCAGGGTTTCTCTGGAAATCAATATTGTCTGCTTCGCCAGAAGAAGGGAGAACAATGCTGAACTTAGCCGTCGATTTACGAGCAAGAACCGACCCACCGCTTCCAGTAGTATCCATGGGTAACCTTTTCGAAACACTCCACGTTCGATCCGAAAAAAGAGCTCAACTTCCAGAGCTGGTAGCGGAAATCCATGAATCAATAACCAACATGAAGAATTTAGCAATGGAATATCAAGGTGAAAATCGAGTCGAAGCTAAGGATAAACATTGGAAAAACTTCATTAACGGAGTTGTAGAGTGTAAGGGAAAAGATGCTTATGTGATTACACCATGGTGTAAGTCTGCAGGGTTTAGTGATGTGGACTTCGGGTTCGGGTTCCCGAAGCGGGTTGTTCCGGTTGATGATGTAGTGAATCATAATCAAAGGAATACGATCATATTGACGGAGGTTAAAGATGAAGAGGGAGATGGGTTCGAAGCATGGATGTTTTTGGAGGAAGAATGTATCAAGTTTTTGGAGACCAACACGGAATTTCTCGCATTTGCTTCCCCAAACTTTTAGAATTATTTTCTGAAATACTTGTATGGTTTAAACCCAATGTATTCGCTGTTCGTTTCAAACTATTTACAAATAATGGAGATAAATAATGAAAGCATTGAAAGCATCGTTAAAAAAACAAATCGAAGTATTATGTATGTTCAGAAGATGAGTTTTATACATGATCATAAATGGAGACAAAATGAAACAAATGGCCTATATAAAGAAGCCATAACAGTCATCGACTGGAGATGAAGCATCGAAGTAACACTGTACTCTTACATAACCTGTACGAGTATTTAGATATATATATTGATCAGATACGCTCCTAGAAGACATCATGAGTTGAAAAGATCGATATTCAAATTGAAAGAATAGATGAGTAAAAAAAGAGACCTAACAAAAACTTACAGCGAAAAGACTCACAAAAAAGGAGCCAATTGGCTCCAAAACTACACTTCCGGCTTTTAGCAAATCAAGAGGTCAGCAAAAAATCGATTTTCATCTAAAGTAAGGCCTTTGGAATCTGGTTTGGAGCCTAATGTGTACGCACAGCTTGTGATCGGGACCAGAATCCTCAAGGCACCATGATGAATGTGCAGGTGTCTTCAGTGAGTTGACCCTCTGTTCATGTGACGCCTATGCTGTGACTGGATTGTATCCTGTGGTGGAGCAAATGCGGAAAGAGAAGGATTTATTAAGAATTTGGATACTATGCTACTGGGATTCGAGTACCAAGGTCGGACAGAAATGAGCATTCAAGTGTCGGAGATGGTAAACAGAATTTTTTAGACAAAGGGGACGTCCTAAAATGCAGACTACAGGTATGGGGCAGTGAGGACACATCAAGAACAAAAGGCACGGTTACAATAAATATCAGTTCCTCATTCCATCCCATTTTTATTGTCCCTCTTTCTATTTTGGGAAGATTTAAGGAAAAGTGGTGAATTACCAACTTTACCCCTTAAATGAAAGAAGAGGTATTAATTTTATGGTGGTAATGGTGGTAGTTCTAGGGGCAATATTGGATGACTAAAGTTTTTCATTACTAAATTTAGAAAGGGGACAATAATTATGGGATAAACTTTGAAGGGGAAAGGGACAATGAAAGTGGGAAGGAGAGAGTATAACATTAAAATGGAGAAATGTCTGAGAAATGTGGCTTGAAATATTATCAAATTACATGCTTCATACACCGTCCTCCCTTTTTGGCTCTTTTAGGATACGTGCTTGAGTAGCAAGGGTATTAAGTGTCGTTTGGATTCCTGGTTGCATCCCAAAAGTGAAGAGTCTAAGTAACACAAAAATATTGTAGGTAATGGTGGAAGCCGCATCCAATACTTTTGGTGTACACTGGATAAAAACCCGGGGATGCGTGATAGTTTCCACACAACACACAGCAATTCGCTTATTTTCCCTTAGAAAAAGAAATAGAAAATGAGTTTTGGACGTTGGAAATTGGAAATAGAAAAAGTTGCAAAATAGTTATCGCCCCTATTTATTTCCATTACTCATTCAGTCATCCTTAACATCACCCAATAGTACTTAACAAACATGCAAATTCATGTGATTGGGTGATACTAATAGTAAAGTAGATATGCATGCGGCACAGCATCAAAGGTTAAATATTATTACCATATCGAACTCAAAAAGGAGCCTCTAGAGATTCATCCCAAACTTCAGCACTTCCATTAGAAGTGTCTTCAACGTCCTCTTCCATTGAAAGCCTGATGTACTCCCTATGTGCAAATCGATCCCATTCCGTCAAGGTTGGATTCTCCCTCTCCTGTTCAGAACACGAGTGAAATAACCAGCAAGCAAGAACCTACAAGTAGTTTTTATTCTACTTGCAGTAATAATTAACAAGGAAAAAATAATGTCATTCTACCTGGCGAATAAGGAAAGGATCACGAGTTTCAAACGCCATGAACTTATTTAGGTTAAAGAGTATGTTGAAAACATTCCCTGAAAGTTTACTCCCTTTCAAATCACGAATTGTGACAAAACTCCCATTCTGGAAAAGAAGCACAAAACAAGTCAAAACAATAACATTGGATTGATCAGCTTGAAAATTGTGGAACTGAGGGAGAAACAGCGCAACAAGAATGCTTTTTTAGAAAAAATCCCGCCTAAGCTTCCGTAACACATCCCCCCTGTTCCCTTGTATGAACCAAACACCCCCTTACAAAGAGTGGAAGGGCTCAATAGACAACGATATCAGGAGTCCAGAGTCCACAAAATGGAAAAGAAAATCATGACACAAAAGCTACACATCGTCCCATTTATATCTATAACCAAGTTAGTCCAGGATATGACTATATTTCAGCAAAGTGAATTCAAGCACTGCGTAAAAGACAAACCTCTGGTTTAATCATGTCGATAATCTGGCACAAGATATCTTCGAAAACTACAGGCTCCTGAGCCATGCACTCCATACGATGCAACTGCTCCTCGTAAAAGAACTGCATCTCATTCCTTGTTATAACTCCATTGCCATCTAAGTCTACGCACTTAAACCTGTGGATTAAACAGAAATCAGAGATAGGCAGAAAGCCTGATAAAAATTGCTTAAAATGACAACACATAAAGGCACATTCAGTTACACTGTAATGCCTACATATCGGTATGATGAAGTTTCACAAGAAAGGGTCATTTTCTCTCAAAGACACACCAGTATTCAAGGCTGGGTTCTGATGATTTGTCCTCCTCTGCTACTATGAAGTACACAAAATCTTCATATCCCATCTTGCCTTCAACAGTACTTGTGAACTTTCTTGGAACCTGGTATAAGATTTTGAAGCACAAAATATCATTTACTGGAAAGTGGAAACTACCCAAAAAAACAAGGGAGGGTAACTACTACACAAATTAAGATGAGGATAAAGATCAGCAACTGACCAATTACCTGTGAAAAAATTCTATCAACAATCTTGTAGGTAAGTGCATGGTTCCCGTATCTGATTAGGTTCTCTTTGTCAATCAAGAAATCATGGTCTGTATCCAACTCCCAGAACTTGCAATATATCACGTAGAAGTGCTCATATGAAAAGTACCTAACATTGAATCAGAAACACAAGGTGACAACTCTCAGAAAGATAGGAAAACTAGGGTGGACCATTTTTTGAGGGAAGGGAGCGTGCACACACACAGAGAAACACAAGGAAAAACAACTCTAAGAAAGATAGGAAAACTAGGGTGGGCCGTTTTTTGAGGGAAGGGAGCGCACGCGCACGCGCATGCACACAACCATTCTCCTCCATTTTTAAGTTCCTTTGAGCTCTCTATTACTCCCCTAATAATTACTCCCATCCCAAGTGACCCCCAAAGTTCTCTAACTTTGCTCATCTATTTCTCCAAATGTAAATTCAGTTACAAAATAATTGTAGAACGGTTCACTCCAGCATGAGTGCATGACCAGTGGAATCGGACTGTAATATAGCAACTATTACAGCTTAAGTTGGGTAGAGTTGATAGGGTTTGACATCTGAAGTCAGTTAAGGCTGATAAAATTGAAACAAAGATAGTTAACAAAATTAATCCAGGAAAACTACCTTAAAATATACTAAAAATTGAAACTTAAGAGGCTGTTTTTGGCCTTGTTTCTTAAAAAGAGTTCTTGCTTTTAACAGGAGTTTTTTTTATAAGTTGTTTCTTTACAAAATTGTTGTTTGTCCCATTTTTTTTATAAAACTATTTTTGTCTATTTATACTTGTCAGGCATAATTGATTTTAAACAAATTTTTCATTTTGTTTTTTATTAAATACTCGTATTATTAAAGCATGACATTAATCATATATGTATAATAAATAGTTACAAATATCATACTAAAAATCTCTCATGAGACCATCTAATGTAATAAGTAATATGAGACAATTGTATAAAAAGGTACTAAAAGTCGTAATATAGATGACAATGAAGGGTGACCATCACGACTAATGGTAAAATAGTAACTATCATTGAGAAAATGATTATTATATAAAAAGCAAATGTTCATCCTTCATATTGGTACAAAAATATATATAACCGATCATTAGTATATTCACATATATTATATATACTACATGCGATATATAAGTATACTTTCAACCTTCAAATGGGTACAAATGTACAATGCATATTAATAATTAAAAGTATAAGATTATTGACAAAACAATTATGTGAGACTTACAGCCTTATACGAAATTTTGTGACGAGAGAATTAATTTATTATGGGTTACATAATCAAACCCCAAATGTATATGTGAAGCAAAAAAACATTCATGATTATAGGTATACAAATAAAAATGAGTTAGAGAAGATGAGAAACATAAGCTAAAA
The DNA here is from genome assembly GCA_009801015.1 of Silene noctiflora. Taxonomy (NCBI): domain Eukaryota; kingdom Viridiplantae; phylum Streptophyta; class Magnoliopsida; order Caryophyllales; family Caryophyllaceae; genus Silene; species Silene noctiflora. The sequence goes on from VHZZ01000096.1 coordinate 67,726, forward strand.
GCAACAAACTGGTGCTTCTACTTTTGAGGGTCAAAAACTGATTTTGAACTTTTTATAAATAGTTTTTAAGTTGCAAACAATGTGTGTTTGGCTAAAGTGTAAGCTTTTAGTCAATAAAGGCCCTTCTAAAAATTAGGCCAAACACATAGTCGAAAACAACAATGAACCATGCATCCAAAAACCTTCGTTCACTGAATAATGTTCTAAATCCAAGACTAGCCATAAATGGCAAAGAACCTTTTAGCTCGATCAAGATACGAAGTTGCAGCTAAAGTTTAATACCATGGCACAAAGCATCTATAAAACCTTATTAAAAGGGTATCTAAAATAATGTCACATGTCAAATTTTAATGTGGCATGACAACTTTTAATATGACATGGCAAATTAATGTGACATGGATTATGAATTTTTTTATTACATGTCATTGATTTTAATTCACTTATTTTCTTTTAAAAATCCATTCAACTTTCGTTAGTTTTAAACTTAATTAAATCAAAATATTTTTTTCTACAACAAAATACTTTACAAAAGTCTCATTATGAATTTTAGGAAATTAACATACAAGTTAAAGAAAATCAAAAGGATATTATCATTATTCTTAAATTAATTTTGTATATTAAATATATTGTTATCCAAAATTTATGTAACCCTTACAAATTAACATCAAAGTTTTATAATTTATAATTAAAATTGACATTTTAATTGAAATTTTTTAATAAAATATGTTAATAAATTAATTAAAACTCTTCATATTACTTAACACCCACCATTTTTATTAATACTCTTTTCTATTTAATTCATTGTTGTAATAAAACATTTTAATAAATTGATTAAAACTCTTCATAATCTTAACACCATCATATTAATTAACATTTTTTCCCTATTTTAATTCATTTTTGTAATAAAACATATTAATAAATTGATTAAAACTCTTCATAATACTTAACACCCACCAAATTAATTAAAAATTTTTCCTATTTGATTAATTTTTGTAATAAAACATGTTAATAAATTGATTAAAGCTCTTCATATTACTTAGCACCCAACATTTTCATTAATATTTTTTCCTATTTAACTCACCTCTTCTATTACTCGGCAATCAATTATCTTATTCAATAATATCACAAAATAAATTAAAAATAAAATTAAAATATGGGAATCTATGGTTAGTGTGATGGCTATAAAACCTATAATACCTATAATAGTTTTAATTCACTTCATTTTTTTTAATATCTATTGCCCATTTGCCTATGAGTTTCCAAGTTGTGGACTATATTTTATGGTTTAATTAATTGATTTGATTATGGTGAGTATATATGTACAGTATGTAAAATGGGATTGTCATCCCTTATATTAAATTATTGAGTATTATTGTTGTTGTTGTTGTTGTTGTTGTGGTGGTGTAGTCCAATAATGTATATTTTAATTTGTTATGTTGTTGGTTTTTACGAATCGTTGCTTTATATTTGAATTAATATTTTCCATGTTAATGTTTTACCTTTTGGTCAATATAATTTTCATATAAATTTTAAAGCATCATGAAACGTATATGAATGCAAATAAGGCAAAGCATTACGTGGGCAATTTGAAGAAAGAAGAAATACAATAAAGGTAAAAAATCGTAAGGTAGAAACTGATAAATTATTAATGTATTGTTTTATTAGTAGGTAGACTCACATAAAAGAGCACATAGTTTTTGTGAAATATCAATGGGTTGGAAAGTTTCTAGAATAAATTTTAGATAACTATTATGTTCATATCACGATAATTTATTTCATATCGTAATTGGCACACAAAAAAAAATGTGTTCGTAATTCAAATTATTTATATTTTTTTAAAAATACATAATTGTCTTGTACTATATATCATAATTTGTACAAGAATTTGTTATTCATTTATACTCAAAGTTAAACATTGGTGTTCAATTTTACGTATAAAAATAAACGTCAAAATTCTAATAAAACATATCATTCACAACGATGGTCTACCTCCCCTTGAACTAAAATCAAATTAAAGTCATAATTATTCCAACTCCAAAACTACTAAGTTATGAATTCCCTACATTGAATGTAAGCTCTATTAAGTCGTTAATTATTGTCATAAGCAACTTAAATTGATTCATGAACTGTCAATCCTATTGCACTCATTTTTATAAATTGTCGAGGCATCATCAAACCAACCTGCCTTGGAATCTCACCTTAGGATGAATGTTTTAAAAGCCACAACTTCAAGAAATGTTTGTATCTCACTGAATATTATATTCAAATACATTTCATGTTATGGCCATCTCATTTGTGTATTTTTCTTCATTGAATTACTGAATTAACAAGTGCGCAACAAAGTTGTCTACTATAATCTACAAGGTGCCAAAAACATGCTTCTAAAATGAAGGAGCTTAAAACCTTCAATTGCTTTTGTTGGACTATAGATACTAGATATCATTGATTTGAAAATTTAATTTTCTTGATTGATCAAACCAGGAACAACATTACAGAACGAGGGAGAATTTTGACATATAGAATAAGTTGTGTACAAAAAGACTCATTTACTTTGACATGTATAATAAGTAGTGTATAAAAAGAAAAGTCATTCTACTAAAAAAAATATGGCCAAAAAGTCAAATTATCTTGGAGAATTTTAAGAGCGAATCAAAATGAAAAATGAGGAAATATTATTAAATTAAGGGGATTAAAATGTTAAAACGGTCCAAAAGAAATCTGTGAATTTCACGGGTCACGAAACTAGTAATAACTAAAAAACTATGTTAATGAAGCTAACGGG
>VHZZ01000096.1:71085-102928 GCA_009801015.1 Silene noctiflora
ACTAGAGTATCAGCTCATGTTTACCTCAGCACTTTGTTGATATCCTCTTCTTCATCAGCATGTTGCATAGCAGCAATCAAGTTCCCACGCTTCAGCTCCCTGAGAGTAAGTTGACCATTTCCCGATCTATTGATGTAGTAGAAGATTCTATATATTACAGTCTCCGCTGTCCACCAGAAAGAGAAGGTTTCAAGATTAAAAGAGTAGCATAAAGAATTAGCCATTAAAAACTAAGCTTATTACATAGCAAAACACTCTAAAGGTTTACAGCAAAGGTAACACATTCGGAGCCCAACCTCTGATCGGGTCACTAACTAGCTTCTTGATTGGATTCCAAGAAACAAGACCAGTTAATGTCTACGGATAAAAACCTAAGAGTTTCTTAATCAGGAGAAAAAGAAACTGGAAACAAGCTACAGTCCACGCTTGTACAAATCATATGAATAAATAGCAACAGTAGATACATACCATATCTCTCCTGAAACTCCGGGGTGTTTTGTAAGAATTCCAGTCCAGAATGGGTTGCCAATAGTTCTCGAATAAGAGGCTTAAAGTCATCCTACAAAAGTAACCAATGAACAATTTGACTGAACAGGATGCAAAGAGGACATGTGAACTGAAAATGCTAACTTAAGGAATCAACTTCGAAACATATACGGAAAGTCAATATAATGCATGAAAGACACAGCCATTGAATATACCTGCGTCAAAAATATGTTGTCTGGCTGCTTCATGATAGTAAAAATTTGTGTTGCGATGTCCACAGTCAAGAGATTGTCATTGACCCAGTAATCAACAAATTCATCCCTGCAGAAGAAATATATCATCAAATATAATTTACTTGCATAAAAACACATGGGCCGTATCCCAGCACAGCCTTACACCCACAAAAAAAAATGTTAATAAATGACATGTCCAATAGTAAAGGGGGCAAAATGCAGTTTCAATTCCTGTTGCAATCCAAGAAAAGAAAATTCAGAAGCATCAAGCAGGTTCATAGCAAAACAAATGCACACAAAACACAAGACCATAATAAGATGATCAGGCAGCTAATTAAGTCCATTAATTGGACAGCATGTTAGGATAAAGAATGCTTCCTGCATAAAATCAAAAACTAAACTAGATTTAAAATATAAAGCAAAAAAATGAACCACGAAACTACACACACACACCCAAAAAAAAAAAAAAAAAAAAAAAAAAAAAAAAAAAAAGTGTCTTGATTACAAGAGAGTTTAGAGCCAGCTAACATGAACTGCTACAGCGATTCATGGAAAATGGATTGAAAGACAGAAAAGAAAAAAGATAGCTAACAGAAGAAAACGGAGAGGACGATATAGGCAAGACATGAAAAAACTCCATGTTACTGCTACAGAAAAGAATGATCAAAAGAAAAAGCCAATTGTTGAATAATTTAAACCCTACAGGGAGACTTGTGTCCCGTTGGTCAAACAACATTGTCACTGTTTAACATTCTCAGCCCCCATCTTTTATTGTTTCCCCTCTCTTTACCCTTCTTTTATCCATGGCTTTAAGACTCCCAAATGGCAAGCAGTCCTCGTAGGTAAGAAGCTCTTGTCTTTCTTCTACTCATCTAATGAATCGTCAAATAGTCCCGTAAGTTGTCAGCACTTCTCACCTTGAAAGAATCAACTTCTCACTTATTTTTTTGTCAAGTACAGGAGGATACTAATAAAATGATACTAAAAGGGTTACACCATGTAAAATACGGTTTCCAAGGGGGTGACCACCTGTACAACGCTTCATTGTCCAAGCAATCAATCATCGCTTGATGTGAATGTCTTTTTTCCCAAAGCTTTACCAAATTCCACGCACAGTTCTGCAACGGGGACTCTTTGAATCAAATGACGACCGTAACAGACGTAAGCTCAGTCCAAAGGAAATATTGATGAAGCTTTACAGAATTATTACGAAGCTGTGACTATAAATCGACACCTACGATCGAAGTTATATACTCTATAGTCTATAGTATAGGCCTTAGTCACACAACAATGGGGAACATATGAAAGCTTTAGAATATTACTTTATGGAAATAGAATCGAGCAGTGATTCGGCCAGTTCCATACCAAACAAAGAAGCACGGAGTCTAACTAAGAAACTTTTACAAAGCAGAAGCTACAGAGAACCACCTTCCCAAACATATACTCTTTCTACACTGTACCCACAAACATCAATAACAACTCGATCACGATACAGTCAAAGCAAGAGAATCATCTATCAGATCTCATGCAAACAAACTCCAACTCACAGCTCGATATAACAGATATATACTCCAAACGTCAAAAGAAATTCAAGCATCAAACAACCTACTGAACAACAACAGAACCAGTAACCAAAACACTCTATTGAACAAGAAAATTTGTGTTAAAATGAAGTTTAGATTTTAGAATAAGAAAACCAAGCAAACCATCCAAGCAACTATGGAGCTGAAGTTCCTGATTGACACCATAATATTACAAGCTAACAAGTTAAAAGAAATACAAAAAAAAGCTCAAGTATGCAGCATTGCATGTACCCTACAGGCTGTTTCAGAGAGCCAATACTTTCGTGTATTTATCACCCAAATGCCTAGTTCGGAAACTGCAGAGCAGAATAATACAATTACTCAACAGCAAAGGATTTGTCAACTTGTCCCAAAAAACACAGATACATACGAGTTCCAAGTACTAGGGGTGTTAATGAGACGAGACAACTAGCGAGCAAATCGAGATCGGCTCGGTCAAAGCTCGGCTCGTGTGAGCTCAAATCGAGAGTTTAACGAGTCAAGCCGAGCAAACGCGGGATCGACTAGAAAAGCTCGCGAGCGGCTTGAACTTGTGTGATTATATAAGATATTGCTCACATGTTATAAAAATATTCTATCATGATTATATATTTGTATCACACATATCAAATGTCTCGGTGATTTGCCAAATATTTTTACATATAACCTTCAAGCCCTCTTATTGAAAATATCGGAAGAAAAAAAAAACAAAAAACTAGCAATTATATATAGGCTCGATTTGAGCCGAGCTCGCATTAAAGCTCGCAAGCTTTATAACTAGCACATTTTTTTCAAGCTCGGGTAAGCTCGAGATCGACTCGAGCTCGAGTTTTTATTCTTGAGCACAAGCCGAGTAAGGCCAAGCTCGGGCTCGGCTCAACTCGGCTCGTTAACACCCTTAGTTCCAACTGCCAGAAAAAAAAAATTAGTTCACAATATAGGACCAAAATATTACAATCCAGCTCCACCGTGAAAATACTCAATTTTGCAATACATACAAATTGTCTAGATAATAGATGAAATACACGTCTTCAAGTTCAGACACGTCAAAAAAAATTGAAACAGAGGTGACCACATTTATAATCTGGAGAATAATATGCGCGGAACGGAAACACAAGAGCGCTAACCAAAAGGAACTGAAACTTTCACACATATTAAAACTAGGAAAAAAATGCTGCCAACAAACCAGCATAATTTACAACTACATTATCAAAAAAAAGTTCAATTTATACCTAGTGACGAATCCAGCAGCATTGATATCAATCTTCTGGAAGAGGATGGGAGATAAAAAAGAAGGCAGCTTGCAAATTTCCTTCGTAACGACCTTAAACTCTATTACAAAATGGTCGTGTCAGAACTCTTATAAAAGTTACAATGACAGAAGATACTCACATTTACGCACCGTTCATTTGCAAGCCCTCTGTATGGCCGTAGAAAATTTGATTTATTCTAAACAAACATCGCTCCTTCAATTCCTTGGAGGGTGGACGGCCATTCTGGAAATAGAACTGTAAAGGCAAGCACTAAAAATTAAATCCTTGCACAGAATGACTATATGCGGAAAAGAATTTCCGATCATGTAACCAACATGAAACCATGATGCAAATATGAAATATCAAAATGAGACGATAAAAACCTGCGGTATGAACTCTTTCACGGGCTCACTCAGCACCTTTAGAGGACGTCCAAGAGAAGAAAGCCCATTCCTCTGTTTCATGATCCGAGGAGAGCCTGATGAGCTTCTTGGCGACAGTGGAGGTGCACTCCCAGCAGGAAACATCGATGGTATAGAGTTGGTAGCAGAGGCATTTGCACTGGAAGCATTTCCAGCAACATTTAATGGATTCCCTGCCTTTGCATCATTGACCAATGTTTTGACCTGATCATAGAATAGTTCTTCCATATTAAAAGCAACATATTTGTAGCTCAGACATGAACACAAATTATAGGCATTGAGATCAGAAAAAGATACTCAGGCGCAAGTGAAATGTACCAAAACTGAACAAAGCACAAGCATAAAGAGCCAAAAATAGTCGCAAAATTGCTATACAAGCAACATTTAATGGTGTACACCGAAACAAATAGTCCTAGAATATACAAGTATATACAAAGGAAAATCACTAGAACTTTGACAAAAATTATCCCCTCATTATTTGAGGTACCCAAAGGTATCAGTCGCAACTCATCGAGTAAGGTGCTGTAAACAATAATCCACATTAGCGACAGTCTGACAGAATGTTTTCACGTTGGAGGTAACAGATCACTCTTGACGGAAAATACTTTTTCTTGACAAAGTCTGCCTTCAAACAGACAAATTTTCCGACTGTTCAATATCAAAGGCCATTATTCCTGATGCCACCATCATTGCATGTGTCAACATCAATGTTCAAGAATACAAAGAATCTGGTTCGAAGTACATCGGTCTTAAGCCAACATGATGGCTGCTTATAACAATTGTTCTTGGTAATAACGAAATTTACAGATCTACGTGCAAACTGCAGCAAGATGCTTCAAGGCTCACCACAACAACAACAAAACTGACCCATAATTTATCGTTGTCTGACATATGTCAAATACTCCCTCCGTCCCGGTCATTTGTTGTCCTTTTCCATTTTTGGGTGTCTCAATGAATTGTTGTCCTTTCTATTTGAGGATTGCATTTGATGAGTAATTTGATCTTTCACATTCAATTTAGTCCATTTGTCATCTTATAATTGCCTCCCTCCTCTTTCCTTGGTCTTTGTGCCAAAACCAAAGGACAACAAATGACCGGGACGGAGGGAGTATGTATTTGCGACTTGTGAGAACACTGTAGACTACAGCATTATAACAACTTGTCAAGTGTAATTGTAGGCCCTCATACAAACCATTTGAGGGTTGCAACAACAGAAATAATCCCCCATGCAATTCTAACTCCTGTCCAAGCCATCTGGAGTTTCTTGACCATTTGTCATCCATGTTTCTGAAGCATTTTCTCCAGGCCTAGAGACTTCTGTATATCACAAAACAATTCCATGGTACTCATAAACATAATTGAAAGACGGAAGAGCCATTTAATCACGTCTCAACTTGGTAACCTCACCACATGGAATAAAAAGAAAAGCAAGTGTGATAAATTTTGATCTTGTGGACCTCGTTCTTCTCATTGTAATGTTTTACATAATCTATTTTTCCTCTCTATTCTGAAAAATATAGTTGATAACTTACCAGTTACCACCTCTCTGCCATCATGTGTTTGTATCAGTTTCCTTGCCATCCAACTCAGCTTCAACTTGCTGTCATGCATGTATTATTCATTGAGGTTCTGTCATGCTTGCAGGAAACATTGGAAGAAGGCAACAATGGACCAGTTCGCTCATGTAGTCACAGCTCACAAGCTTTTTCACTCATACATCAATGTCGATTACTCGATTTCTCTAATGTACCGGCAAGTAACAGAACAGGTTGACAGACTTGACACTATGAAAATTTACACCAAGGTCGTGATATTCGCTATCCCAGCAAGTCCCAGTTTAAGAAGTCAAAGTAACTAATTATATTATTTTGAGATCGAAGAGGAATTTCAAGCAGTGAGCTCAGTGACCTGCTACACGCTTGGCCAGCACCATTAAATATATTGAACAACTTGTCGGAATCCATCCATCTTTTTATAAGTGTCACCAAGTAATGGTGCTGATTTGCCACATCCATAAGATGAAAAATTCCTAATCTTTGATGAACATGAAGGTTTCTGTTATCTTACCCTCCAAAAGAGTTTTCGATGTTCCAGAAATTGTGTAATGAAAGGGTAGAAAAAGAACATCCTTTCGTGGTTGAACTCATGCCAAAAATATTCATATTTTTAGTACGAAAATTCAGCTTGAATCACTCTCCCAAGTCCCACCTAATTAAAAGATAGATGTCACCCATCTTAAGAGCACAATCCAGAACTGGCAGCTTGATACTATTCAACTGATGGCCGCCATTCAGAATTACGGATACATGAGTCTCAAGTCTCAACAGTCAACACCCACGAGCATGATCAAAACCTAGCCTACAGATCCAGCTATCGAAGACACCTGATGAACTTGTAGCTTAGGGAAAAAAACAGTGGAAAGAAAGTCCTAAGGTACAGATACAGATCATACGATGTCCAATTTACCACAAACATCAAATTAACCCCAGTACCCATGTCGGTACGAGGAACAGCCTCTCAGCACTAACAATTATTGCTTCTAGACTACATGGAGAGATCACCCACTGGAAGAGAATCACACCAAAAAGAACCATTTGGTTCCCAGTCCAAACAGACAACCATTGAAAACAGTCACTAAACTGAAATAACAGAAAAGCATTCATCCAATTGAATGTGTTCCTTCTAAGTTGCATAGCTATCGCACTTGACCTGATGAATATTAATGGCTTCCCGAAATATAAACCAGCGTTTCAAATAAACAAAAAACTGTCAAATCGGAAGGATTGTTCAATTGATATCAATGAGATGGAGAAATCTCTATAAACACACACAAATTAATTAAAATCCCTCCCAATCTCAGTTAAGCAGAAGTTCAGATCTTTATGTTAAAACAATTCAAAAGACATTTCAATTTTATAGAATTTGATTCAATACGATCCCGTGCGATACTTTCCATTTTCACATTGACTAAGTAGAGAAATAAATTATGCCGGCAATGCAAAATAATAAAAGAGGTACGCCATAGGGGCAGCTATAAATAATTCCATAGAACCCTGTATCATAGAAATATTACCCAAAATATTCACAAAAGAAAAAAAAAAGCTCCATTAAATGATTAAATATCCATACATATCATAGAAATATTTCAACCCCAAAATTAAATGAACAAAATCTACACCCCAAGAAGCAGATATCTTCATAAATACCCGGGAAACCACAAAAATAACAATATCACTGCATCCTCAACCTCTTAGCCAACTCAACTTAAACCCACATACTCCCTCCGTCTCAATCATTTGATACCTTTTTTATTCCTTGTTTTTTTTTTTTCTTTTTGGTGTGAAGGAGTCAAGGGCCGAATATGATGTTGATGGGGTTTAAGTTTAGGTCATTAGTACCACTCCTCGGGACTTTAGCAGCTAAACTAGATATCTGAACTCTTTTTTTTTTAATTAAAGGTAAACAAATGACAACGACGGATAGATTATCGAGTCCACAAACCACACAATAGAACAAGTAGCATCCTAGCAGGTTCTCTGATCACACTTAACTACAACTAACCTCTTCAATTTTCGCCCTTACGACGAAATGTAGAACTAAAATGCACAATTAACCACTAAAACAAAAACAAATCATTCATGAATACGAGATTATTACCTTTTAAAATGCACAAATAACCACTAAAACACAAACAAATAACCGATACGAAAACCGAAACAAATCAACAAATGAACAAATACATAAAAGAACAAAATGCGAAAAATACCAGACGATTAGTATCAGGAAGAGAAAGCCATTGTTCGAAAAGGTCTTGCGCAAGGTACGGTGTTGATTTCAATGCAAATAGCGAAACTTCTGGAAGCTGTAACAATTCCGCGTCTAATGATAACAAATCTCCATTGAAATCCATTGAATTATCAAAAAAATATCAAATTTTATTTTACAGATGAATGAATAACAGCGATTAAAACAATTGTTAGTAATGATAACAATTGATGTATGGAAATGATGTTAGATGAGATCCCCAGAAAAACCCTAGCTGAGAAATAAAGAGGAAAATTGGGGAATTGATTGAATAATAACATGAATTCAAAATGAATTGATGGAGAAATTTCGAAATTGCGGAGAAAGGGAAAAGAGAGGGAATGAAATCGAAATCAAAAAAATTAGAAGGAAAAACAAAATAATAAACAATACATTTCTGTATTTTTTCGAATTCTAACATATATTTTCGTTTTTTGTGAGAGAATTGTAAATATCTATAAATAAACTTGGTTGTTAGTTTGTTACTTGGTTCTAACATAAATTTGTAACCCTCAAAATTTGCTCGTGTAAATTGATTATTATTAACTCAATAATGATTCTATTGTCACTTGTAATACTTGACTTGACTCTATGAATAATTTTGTAATTTTAAATGAGTGCTTATTTACGCAGTATGTATTTTACTCATACACTTTTGACTACTATTTTAACTCTCATTTCCTATTTCATCTTACAAAAGTAACAAGAGGTGAGAAGGTAGGTTGTAGTAATTGGAAAATTGTAAAGGTACATTCTAGAATAATTCAAAAACAACAATTCAAGTGGCGGAAGGAAAGGGTACACAATAACTACCGACACATATATCTTTGAGCAAGATCATGACCTTTCTTTACTGCTACCAAAAAAAATAAAAAAGTGGTGGAAGGAAAAGTGTTTTTTTTTTTTGGGCAACGGGTGAAAGGAAAAGTTGGGAAAGTTAATAAAGGAATGGAGGAGGGAAGGAAAAGAACACGTGAAGTTGGAGTTGGACTCGACAATCTGTTAGCAATAAGAAAGCCCTAGTTCATCAATTTAATGTCGAAACATGGTAACTAATTTGTTTGTAGCTTGTGTAGGATTGATTATGAGAGGTATAAATGTATAATTATGGTTGATGCTATTGAGGTTCTAACTTTAACTCGTGGTTGTTCTAGCTTCACCAAAATCGATTGATGTTTGTCATCTTAGAGTTCATGAAGACTATGATAATGGTTAAATAACGTTATTTTATTGTTGAATATGATAATTTAGGTCATATGTGGAAATTTTAAATTGGTGATTATGGATAAGGTGCGTTTGCTTGTATTACTGGAGATAAACAAATTTCAAAATAATTAGGTCATCCTAATCGGCATGCGAACACCCAATTAGGCGAGCGCTGACGCTTGACGGGTGACTCTTGTTCTCATGTCTAACGAATTGTGTTGCCAAATGCCAATGCTCCGAGGGTTCCCTTTTTCGAAATATTATGTTTCGTTGCCAGTCTTTCATTATCACTAGTTTAAAAATAATATTTTTTGGTAATTTTTATTTACTTTTACATATCTCAATAGAGATGAACCTCTTCGCTGTTCCTAGACGAGACCATTCTGCCAGTCTAGGCACGGCAAGAGGGATGGTCCGTGCTACTCATTACCTATCAACCTTGGTTGCTAGCGTAAAAAATTATCGCCCCACAAAGTCACCACTACGGACAATCAACATTTCATATTTGAATTACGCTGGTTATCGAGCACCGAGCGCCCAAATCAAAATTCTAGAATTAAACAGAAATTCACCTGCACATACTAACATTGTCTGATTATCAGACAGTAGGATTACAGGTTAACAAAATGCTGTGAAATATAACCATACCTAACATAGCTATGTCCTACTTCCTCTTTATCAACCTGCCGCAATGAAATCGGGAAACAAAGACTATATAAGACCCTTAACAGCCATCATCTACAACTCTACAATAGATAACACAACAGAGTAACCGAGAAACTTACATAACCTAAACCGGACACTTCCTAAATATATATGTAGATACATATAATCAGATACGTTCCTTGAAGACATCATGAGTACAGAAGGATCAATATTCAAATTGAATGAATAGATGAGGAGAAAAAGGAGCGAAACCAAAATAATAAAAAACTTACAGTGAAGAGACCCCAAAAAATCTGCCAATAGGTTCTAAAACTAAACTTCCTGATTTTAACAAATCAACACGTCAGCAAACAACCGCTTTTCTTCTCCAGTAAGGCCTTTGGAATCTGATGTGGTGCCCACAGAGTAAGTACTGCTAGTGATCGGGACCAGAATCCTCAAGGCAGCATGGTGGGGGTCTTCAGTGAGTTGACCTTCTGCTCATCTGATGCCTGTGTTGTGAACGGACTTGTATCCTGCAAGACAAAAAGATTCTATGAAGCATTTGGATTTTGGATACCTGGACTCGGGTACCAGGTTCGGACACAGGTAAATATCCAAGCATCGGAAGTCGGTATGCATACTTTTTAGACAAGGTGGGGAATTTTGAAATGAGGCTACAGATGCTGGACCGTGAGGACACATTTTCTAAACAAATAACATGGTTACAATTTGAAATATTTGGTAGTTTAAGATACAATGGAGAATTGTTTGAGACTTGAGGCTCGAAATCAATAAATATCAAACTAAATGCTTCAGACAATCAGACACCATTTCTTCCACTACTTTTATCATGTGTGCCTCCCTTTTCAGCTGTTCCAGTATGTCATGAGAGTAGAGAGGGCCAGGTCATATCCCATTACCCAAATATTCAAATGTTGTGTACTCGTGTGGTTTCTGCATTGTGTCCCAAAACTGAGGAGTAAAAGTATCAAAGATTCTTTTTTTGGTGGCAATGGAAGTTACAGCCAGCTACTAACTTATATACACACAAGGTAAAACCTCGGGTATATGTGATAGCCTAAAAACCACGCACACCATATCATCTCTTTTGTTTTCGTGAAAAGAGAAAGGAGCGGACTTCAAAAACAGTAAATGCTGTGAAATATCATTTCTTTTCAATCAAGAAAAAAAATTACTTTTCCACAACTTCAAATATGCCAATGATCTTTCACTTCCAGACAACTGTTCAAAACTAAGCCATATATCAGCTATATACATTGCCATGATAGTACATAACAAACATACAAATTCATGTGCAACTAATAGAAATACCAAAACGCATATAGCCCAGCATCAAGGATTAGAAATTATTACCATATCGAACTCAAAAGGGCGCCTCTAGAGATTCATCCCAAACTTCAGCACTTCCATTAGAAGCTTCTTCAACATCCTCTTCCATTGAAAGCCTAATATACTCTCTATGTGCAAATCGGTCCCATTCTGTCAAGGTTGGATTCTCCCTCTCCTGTTCAGAACATAAGAGTGAGTTAACCAACAAGCAAGAACCTACAAGTAATTTTTTTAAACAATAACAAGGAATAAATAACGTTGCTCTACCTGGCGAATAAGGAAAGGATCGCGAGTTTCGAATGCCATAAACTTGTTTAGGTTAAAGAGGATGTTGAAAACACTCCCTGAAAGTTTACCCCCTTTCAAATCACGAATTGTAACGAAACTCTCATTCTGGAAAGAAAGCATAAACCAAGTCAAAACAATTAAATTGGATTTTTATCACCTGCAAATTGTGAAACATGCACAACTGCTGCAGTCCAACCAAAAAAAGCACTAGGCATAGGGAAAAAATAAGAGAAATGTTGCTGTTAACTAGTCTAGCTACCTAAGGTGAGTGGGAACCAGCCAGCTTGATTTAAACTCACACGGTGCCAAATACAACTTTAAAATAGAAGGGACCAGAATATGGATAACAATATCATAAACATTCCTCTAACCCAATGATATCCCCACAACATTTATATGACATATAACCAAGTTAGTCCCGGATATGACTATCTTCTAGAAAATGAATTCCAGCACTGAGTAGAAGGCAAACCTCTGGTTTAATCATGTCGATAATTTGGCATAAGATATCTTCGAAAACTACAGGCTCCTGAGCCATGCACTCCATACGATGCAACTGCTCCTCGTAAAAGAATTGCATTTCATTCCTTGTGATAACTCCATTTCCATCTAAGTCTACGCACTTAAACCTGTGGATAAAATGGAAATCAGAGATCTGCAGAAAGCCAGATAGAAATTGTTTTACAATCATCAGCAAAATGAATAAGCTTAAAGGCACGCTCGTATACACGAAATGTCGGCGCGGTAAAATTTCATATAAAAGGGGTAATTATTTTCTCAAAGACACACCAGTATTCAAGACTGGGTTCCGATGATTTGTCCTCCTCTGCTAGTATGAAGTACACAAAATCTTCATATCCCATCTTGCCTTCAACAGTACTAGTGAACTTTCTTGGAACCTGGTATACAACAATAATATCATTTAATAGAAACTACATTAAACACACACACACACACGAGAGAGAGAGAGAGAGAGAGAGAGAGAGAGAGAGAGAGGGAGAGGGGGGCCACTACTACAAAAAATAAAAGTGAAGGATAAAAAATCAGCAACTGAACCAAATACCTGGGAAAATATTCTATCAACAATCCGGTAGGTAAGTGCATGGTTCCCGTATCTGATAAGGTTCTCCTTGTCAATCAAAAAATCATGGTCTGTATCCAACTCCCAGAACTTGCAATATATCACATAGAAGTGCTCATACGAGAAGTACCTAACAATGAATCAGAGATGCAAAAGGGGAAAAATTTGTTAAGAAAATGGGAAAAGGAGTACATAGAGGCGATACAGTTATACAAGGATCTACCACCAGATCCTGCAGCGAAGTAGGAGTGATAAAAAAACTCCAACAAGGAAATCAAGTCTCAAAAAGATGGATATGAAGTTAGCCGATACCCCCCTTCATAACAGCCACACTTGTTCTTCCCTATATAGACTATAAAAGACATCAATTTCACGACTCTTTCATGCTCAAAACTCTTGATTTTGGAATTTCGCATGAATACCCAATTGTCAGAAGGTGAATTTTACACCCTTTGTTGAGACACATTCGTTACGCTTGTTTTCAATTAGGATTTCATAAAGCAAATCCAAGTTCGGGTGGGAGCTGGCATGACTTGACTTGAAGGCTAATGGAGAAAAGGTAGACAAGTCCAGTTGAAAACAAATACTCCGAACCCCCTCTCCCAGCCATTGAAAACTTTCTACTGACCCTTGAAAACCTACCTCCTACATGCCCCTTCACCCTCCAAACTCTCTCTCCCATCCTCGAGAAACACTGCACCCAGTAGTTTTTGAGGTTAGGAAAGGGTTTTGAAGGTTTTGGGGGTTTTGGGGGTTTTGGGGGTGGGGATACGTTTTACAGGGCGTATGGGGTTTTTAAAGGGTTGGGGTAGGTATTCTGGGATGGAGGAGGTTTTCTGAGGGTAGGGGGAGGGTAATAAAATCAATCCAGAAAACTAGGAAAAATATATTATAATAGAAACTTTGTTGAAAACAATGAACCATGCCTCGAAAAACCTTGTTTAATGAATAATACCTAAAAAAACCAAGACTGGCCATAAATAACAAAGAGACTCATGAGGTTCTTCTAGAAAGGATGACAAAGATAATGCAGAAATATCTTTGAGGACACACGTAAGATACAGGGAGCATCTCTAGTCTCTACCCTATTCCACATGAAACAGAAAATCCACAATCATAAGCAACTTTATGGATTAAAAAATTAACATAAAAGTTGTCAAGTGCAACAAAAAATGAGATTACTAGTAAATCAGCTCATATTTTACCTCAGCACTTTATTGATATCCTCTTCTTCATCAGCATGTTGCATAGCAGCAATCAAGTTCCCACGCTTCAGCTCCCTGAGAGTAAGTTGACCATTTCCCGCTCTATTAATGTAGTAGAATATTCTGTATATTACAGTCTCCGCTGTCCAAAAGCAAGAGAATGTTTCAAGATTAAAAGAGTAGCATAAAGAATTGGACATTAAAAACTAAGGTTATTACATAGCAAAACACTCTAAAGCTTTACAGCAAAAGAAACACACTCAGAGCCCAACCTGGCTTGGATCAGTAACTAGCTTCTTGATTAGATTCCAAGAAAGAATGCCAGTTAATAGCTATGAATTGAAACCCAACAATTCCTAATCAGGAGGAAAAGAAAACGAAAACAAGCTACACGCTGGTACAAATCATAAGATAAAATACAAACAATAGATGCATACCATATCTCTCCTGAAACTCCGGGGTACTTTGCAAAAATTCCAATCCTGGATGGGTGGCCAAAAGTTCTCGAAGTATAGGTTTAAAGTCATCCTACGAAAGTAATGGATGAACAGTTAACAGAGCAGGACGAAAAGAGGATGCACTCTGACACCGGAAAAGCCAACTAAAGGAATCCACTTCAAAACAACTATGAATGTCAACACAACACAAAACATGTAACAAACAAAACCACCGGATATACCTGCGTCAAGAATACGTTGTTTGGCTGCTTCATGATGGTAAATATTTGTGTTGCAATGTCCACGGTCAACAGATTATCATTGACCCAGTAATCAACAAATGCATCCCTACAAGATAAACATATCAGTAGAATACTTGCATAAAAATCACATGGACCTAATAACCCAACAAAAGCTGACACCAACTAGAAAATGTTAAAAATGGCATGTCCAACTGGAAAATCATGTGGATGTATTTTCTATTCCCGTTTCATTAAACAAAAGAATATTCGCTAGCAGTTCCATAGCAAAACAAAAGCACGCGCCATAATTAACTGATTCACCATAAAGCAGTTATCCAGTTAATCAACCCCAAAATATGTTAATGATCTAAACTGTGCATTAAAGTTTTTATCCATCCATCAAGCCAGCTACCAAAAGCCTCAGGCTACAGCACTATACCAAACAAAGATAAAACAGAGTTTGAATAAGAAACTTTAACAAAGGAAATGCAAAAGCTAAAGAGATTCATCAACCCAAAAACATAATTTTTCCTACACCATACCCACAAAGGCCACAAACATCAATAACAGCTCGACCACAATAAACATTAACGGCTCGGTTACAATACAATCAAACCAACAGTCATTTCTCAAATCTCATGCAAACAGGCTCTCACTGACAACTTGATACAGCAGATACAGATACAAGAGCACTAACCAAAAAGAACTTATACTTTCATACATTGTAAAACTAAAAAAGGAGACTGTCAACAAATCAGCGCATTTATAAAGAATATAAACTGCCACATTCTCAATAAAAATTAAAAATTTTACCGGGTGACGAATCCGGCACCATTAACATCAATCTTCTGGAAGAGGATAGGAGAGAAAAATGAAGGCAGCTTGCAAATTTCCTTCGTAACAACCTTAAATTCTATTACAAAATGCAAAAATGATGTCAGACATGTTTTTAAACTCACAATGACAGAAGATATTCACTATTACGCACCATTCATTTGCAAGCCGTCTGTATGGCCGTAGAAAAATTGATTTATTCTAAACAAACATCGCTCCTTCAATTCCTTGGGAGGTGGACGGCCATTCTGGAAATAGAACTGCAGATGCAAGCTCCCAAAATTACATGCTCGCACAGGTTGACTAAAAATGGAAAAGAAACTTTGAGCGTGTACAAATGATAATCGACCTGACCACCATGATGCAATATCAAATGAAACTATTCAAACCTGTGGTATCAACTCTTTCACAGGTTCATTCAGTACTTTAGCAGGGCGTCCAAGAGAAGAAGGCCCTCTTGGTTTCATGATGCGAGGAGAACCTGATGAGCTTCTTGGTGAAAGTGGAGGTGCACTTCCAGCAGGAAACATGGACGGTATAGAGTTGGTAACAGCAGCATTAGCACTGGAAGCATTTCCAGCAACATTTAAGGGATTCCCTGTCCTTGCATCATTGACTAATGATTTGACCTGTCATAAATTAGTTTATACGTGTTAAAAGTAACATATTAGTTCTTCAGAGAGCAAGACCAGAATCAGATACGCAGGAGAAATGAAATGTACCAAGTACTGAACTAGGCACAAGTAAACATAAAGAGCTGAGATCAATCACAGAGCTGTTAAGCAACTTTTAATTGGAGTAACCAACTAAGTAGTCCTAGAAGGGCAGAATAAATACGTATGAACAAAGAAATAGTGGCAGCACTCTGGCTCACATTCTCCCTTCATCATTTGCAGTGCCACTCATTGAGTAAGGTGCTGTCGTGAAATCCACAATATTTAAAATTGCCAAGTAAAGGAAAATAGGCAACTCTTGACAAATCATACTTCTTTTTGAGAAAGTTTACTTTTAAACAGACAGCTTCACTGGCTGTTCAATAATTGATGGTCATTGTTCCTAATGTAACCATCATTGCATGTGACAATATTGATGTTTAATAATTCAGATAACCTGGTTCCAAGTAAAACCGGTCTTAAGCCAACATGAAGCGCTGCTTATAACAGCTGTTCTTGGTAATAATAAAATTTAATAATTTACAGAACTTCAAGCAAACAGAAGCAAGATGCCTCAAGGCTGACCCCAAAAAATGTTCCTCCAGTAGTTCATTCCTTCTATAGGTTGCATAGTTATCGCACTTGGCTTGATGAATATCACAGTGTTCCCATAGAACAAAAAGGAATTTCGAGTGAAAGAAAACTGTCAATTGAAATCAATGACGCAAAGACAACTC
Organism: Silene noctiflora; assembly: GCA_009801015.1. NCBI lineage: Eukaryota > Viridiplantae > Streptophyta > Magnoliopsida > Caryophyllales > Caryophyllaceae > Silene > Silene noctiflora. Next base: position 87,527 of record VHZZ01000096.1, read on the forward strand.
CATAAACACACATGGATTGTTTAAAGTACTTCCCACTTCCAATTAAACGGTAGTTGAGATCTTTACATAGTTAAAATGCGAAAAGACACTTCATCTTTATCGAATTCAATTTAATACAAACTTACGAACCCATCAAATACTTTCCCATTTTACATTACACCACTGGAGAAATAAATTATGCTGGCAATGCAAAATAATAGAAAGACTGTACACCACAAGGACAGCAATAAATACATTTATTAGAAAGCACCCTATAATAATTACCTAATAATTCCACAAAGAACATTCAATTAAATACCATCTTCATAGTAATATTCCTCAACCCCATAATTAATGAACAAATAATCTACACCGCGGGAAACAGGAGTCAAGATCCTCTGTCCCATTTGATGTCCCATCTCCTGTACCATGCCATTCTCTCTTTGACACAGCATAGGAAATATAGAAATATACCATATACATGTTTATTTGCTTATATGTCAAAAGCAGAGCGAGTGCGACTGTGGGACAGGAGACGGGGCATCATAATGGAATAGAGATCACCACTCAAGAAATAAATATGTTCAAAATGCGCGGAAACAAGAAAGACAACAACTTTACAACGTCCTCAACCTTATAGCCAACTCAATTTGAAAACGCCTGCAGATACACAACCTATTGTAACGACACTAATCCACGATTCAAATCGCCGTCTACCTAATCACACTAAACTACAACAAACCCCTTCAATTCTTAGCTCTTGACGACAAAATCTAACACTTAAACCCCTCTCCCCAATCACATATTCACTGATACGAGATTATTACCTTATAACATCCACAATTAATTGAATTAACCACTCAACACATACAAATGAACAACGAAACTCAAACAATACTCCCTCCATCTCATTCATTCGTTTACCTTTGATTAAAGCAGAATTAAAATAAACAAATGATTGGGACGGAGGGAGTAACAGTGTAACAGATACGAAAAGCGAAACAAAAAGCAGAAAATAATACCAGACGATTAGTATCAGGAAGAGAAAGCCATTGCTCAAAAAGCTCTTGCGCAAGATAAGGTGTTGATTTCAATGCAAATGAAGAAACTTCAGGAAGCTGTAACAATTCCGCATCTAATGACAACAAATCTCCATTTAAATCCATTGAATTAACGAAACTTTATACCCAAATTCTGATGAATAACAGCAATCAATCAATGAAATCGACAATTGCGAGATCTGGAGAAAACCCTAGCTGGAGAATCGATTGAAGAAGATGAATTGGGGAATTGATAGATCGGAAGATTGGGTGATTTGAGGTATCGAAATCCAGGATGGAAGAAAGAGAAAGGGAAAGAGAGAGAGTGAATGAATGTTGAATTGAAAATGTTTTCGAGGGCTGGAAAGTACACGTCAATTCAACAACCATTAACCATGAATGTCCATTTTTCGTTATATCTCGTGAATAGATCAGGTCATGTCTAGACTCGCTAAAATTGACTCTAACCTGAATAACTCGATTTGGATTTGATTTTACCTGAAAATTGAATTGACCCAAACTTATGTAAAGTGATCCGAATGTTTATTATCAAAAACGGTTGCTATCACCTAAATAACTTGAAATAACCAACTGAAAATAAATCGACCCGACCCGATATTGTCCGAATTCTTGCAAATTTGAAAAACGTAAACCCGGCCCAATTGACCCGTTTGTCAGGTCTACAGTTGTATGTCGATTGTGGCCTTGTGGGTTATGGATGGTCATTAAAATGACCTGGTATCAATGGCGGTTGACCCCAATTATAAAGAGCGGAGCTTCTGCCTTTAAGGTTACAATAATAGGTTTCACTTGTGACGGGTCAAGTATCACTCACATAGTGATCACATGGGTAGATAAGACAAAAGGTACAATGCATAGGAAATCACAAATGACTTGTCTTCATCCTCCCATGTGAGTTTTATTTGACCCGTCACAAGCTTGTGACGGATATCGGCCGTCACAAATGAGAATTTGGGTTAAGGTTAAGAGTTCAATTCTCATGTATTAAATTATAGTCTTCTTGGTAGGCAATTTGCAAACACTATTATAAGTCCTCAAAAAAATCGGGTGGTAATTTATAACGCCAGTGTAAGTCCTCAAAGAGGTCAGTGTCAATGGGTAAAAGTTAAGCAGAAAATAATAATTATATAAAATGTTTTTTTTTGTTTCCGATTAGTTTTTGTTTATACAGAAACTTAATCCCAGTGAAGTAACAATAAAGTAATCCATAGTTAGTTAAAAGAAATTAGCTTAAACACGACTAAGTAAGTACTCACCACTTTGTATGTGTAAGGGTGATAATGAAATGAAACAGCTCATGAGCAACTCGCCTCTCCTCGATCAAATACGGCTTGTGGAAGCTCGGTTCGAGACCTTAACGAGTCAAGTTGAGCTAAAGTTAGCTAAAGGGTTGTGAGCAACGCAAGTTTGGGTGATTAGATTAGTTAGTATTGCTCTTATTTTATATAGTGAGTATACATTTGTATCACCACATCACAGGGTTTCATTAACTCGTCTATATTTTTATATATAATATTCGAATTCTGTTATTGAAAATATCGAAAGAAAAAAACAAATATTTAACAATTATAAATAGGTTTAAGTTGGACTCGAGCCCGAGTTTAAGCTCGCAAGCTTGATAATGAGTATAATTTATTTATTTTTATAAGTTCGGTTTAGATCACAATTTTTAAGATGATTGGACCAGAATTGGAGTTAAAACTAGTCCTTCATAAACTTAAGCAATGATAATTTTTTTTTTTAACTCAACTCCGATCAAGTGTAATTCCGATCGACATAAGCAATAATAATTAGAGAATTTTGTATATAACCCCCTTTTATGTACAATTTTTTACAAATAACCCCCTTTTAAGTCCATTATTACAAATAACCCCCATAAATATCACTTAATCCTAAAAATTACCCCTTAATATTAATTGCGCTAACAATTTTTATAAAACTCGATCTATATACATATTACGACTCAAACATATGTAAAATACCTAAACTACCCCTACTCATAACACTACCCACCAACAAATATCCCCATTTATTTTCTAATCTCACTTAAACGACAAATGCCGGAAGTATGGGCCATCGAATGCACTGAGTTTGGAAAAAATCCATTGCGTGTATTTTAAAACGACTTGGTGTTCGACATGGACTTCGTGCGCTGAATGAGCATTCTCTTCAAAACCTTCATCATCAACTTGTATTTCAGCAGCAATGGACAATGGAGTACTCTTATCAACAATAAAGCCAGTCAGATTTTGAGTTATTTCAGTAGCGACGATCTCCGGAGGCATGTCCATATTTAATGCACTCACGTCTTCAAGTGACTTAAATTCTAGTGGTTACCCTATGACATCTAAATTATCTTGCTGGCCATTTTCACGCATTGGGACATTCCCATCTTCAAATAGTAGAGTTTGACATTGATTTGAGTTGAAAACTGAATCTAGCATTTCATCGAACAAATGTTGTGCACTTGACGATTGATCCTGATCAACGAAAATAGGTCCTAAAACACAAGTTTGGATTTCATTTGACATAGAATCATTCCCATTGTGTGACTCCAAAGTATCTGAATCAACTTGGGAATCATTTTTGTAGACTAGAGGAGACTCATTGTTGAACAATAAAGCGAGCCCAAAATTGAATCTGCCATTTCGTCAAACACCTCATCTGCACCACATATAACTTCAAATAATTTTGCCCAGAAAGGAGTGTCGAAATTTGGGTTAAATCGATTGATTTGGGGGTTTATGTTTAGGGTTCATGTTTTGGTTTGGGGAGTTGTCGATTAAGTATAAATGGATGTGTTTGTTGGTGGATAGTGTTATGAGTAAGGTAGGGGTAGTTTAGGTATGTTACATAAGTTTGAGTCGTAATATCGTATATTGATCGGTTTTTATAAAAATCGTTGGCATAATCGACATTGGGAGGTAATTTGTAAGATTAAGTGGTATTTAAGGTGGTAATTTGTAAAAATGGACTTAAAAGGGGGTTATTTGTAAAAATGGTACATAAAAGGGGGTTCATGAGATAACATAATAAACCCCTTTTAGTTATATGCACTATAAACCAATGACCGAGACAAAAGAGTAATTTACGAATTGGCTGGTAATAAAAGAAGAGCTTAAAAAGAGTAGAAAGAAAATGACCAAACATTGACTCCATTTTCTTCATTAATTAACCACCATCTTAAGCTTCCATCACCTTCTCTAATTTCCCCCAATTCATCACCAAACACATCTACTCACTGCTTCTCTACATCAATTTGCTCAATTTTTTTAGGTCTGAAATTAGGCTAATCAACCATTTCAATCCATTTTTCTTCACATTTATTAAGGTTGTATCCTTTACTTGTTCTTCAATTTTACGTTTTCTTGTTTCTGTTAATCCTTTATTTGCTGTTTAAACTGCTCTTTAATAGTTTAATTTACTGTTTGATTTCATGATTTACTGTTGATTTAATATTGAATTAGGACACTGGCTACGTCCCAATCATTTGTTACTTTTTTTTTTTTTAACTGCTAGGGGTGTTTTAATCAAAGGTAAACAAATGATTGGGTCGGAGGGAGTACTAATTCGGGTTTTTTTGAAACTTTGTAGCTCGTCGAGTTCAGTCTGACTTGCAGATTTAGCTGCTCCTCTTGTTATTGTTTAAGTTTATGAAGGAGTGGTTCTAGAATGATCTTAATGATGAAATGTGTTTATTTGACATTATGATCGTGTGGAGCGGCTGTTCAAGCGATGATATAGAATTATAGATGTTTAATCGGGTTAGGCGAGATTATGATCAAATTACAGATATCTATTATGCGTGGGTGAATCATGTCAACCAAATTCTTAAGCTTACGGTTGAGGCACGATCAATAGTTTAATATCCTAATACACTATTCACTCAAGTGAACTCGAGGAGTGGATGATGCACAGACCTACCCATAGAGTGTCGTAGTCACATTAGAGGGAAATGGGGTCTTGTGACCCCTTAGCTTTTCGGATAATATAATTTTGGATTTTTTGTGTTTCAGAGCCATATTGGAAAGAAACATAGCAATTACGTTAAAATTGACCCCGGCATTCTATCAATGCTAAAATTTCACTAGTGTGATTTTTGGGGGTTTTGGGGATTCGATCTTGAGACCTCAGGGTCATTAAGGTGGTCTTGTACAACGTGAAAGAACATCTCCACCAAAAGTTTAAGCGGAAATAGTTTAGTATCCTAATATTATGGAACATGGAGTATTATTTTGATGGGTTCGGCAATCATGTGTAATCAATTCTAAATATAGAACATACTGAATACTGTTGATCCATTTTAACTGATCTTTGCTTTCTAAATGTTATGGTCTTATGGAGTAGGTTCTTGGACTAAATTATCAGAATCTTTGTCGACAGTTAGTGAGAACCCAAGACCAAAGTTGAATCGTGAAACAGGAATGGAAAAATTTCTATTGTGTCTATAGTAGGAAAATGTTGCCTCAGTTGAACTATTAACGTTGTTGTTAGAAGTAATAATGCAACTATTTACAACTTTTTCCCCATGATTTTCTTTCTGGCTTTCGTCTTGGGATATTTGTTAGATTGGATCTTCTACTTTTAAAATTGATTTACTGGGTTCTGCATTACTGCACAAGTTATATAGATTAATTTATACTGTCGCTACTTGTTCCTTTCATGTTTTAGAGCATCCCGAGTCACGTGGCTTTCCTGTTTTACACTCTAGAGTTACGGCGTTTTTTTTTTGCATTGTTGTCTGAATTGTTTGGGCGAAATTTGTTAATTGAGATTTACAGATGTTGCCAATCTAGTCATGCTCTTCTATTAGAGGGAGCTAAGGAAATAGGTCTAGCACTAAGCCCCTAAGTATATCCATTCAATGCTACTCATAAATAGCATTACATTATTTTCTAAAGTTAGTTTTTTCTTTATTTATATTTGCTGATTGAGTTGCCGCTAGTTGGCGGCATGGCGCTGGTACTACTATTGTTGGCACTGCTTTTCTTCCTGCTACTATTGTTTTGGTGCTGTTTTTCCGCTCTTGTTGGGTTATTAATGTCAACTAGGCATCCGAACCAATTTCTTGTACCAACTCGTCTTTAGTGTTAGGAGATATGTCTAATGTGTAAAGAGGCTGTTTTGTTTTTGTTTACTGTTTTTAGATCTCTTAGCCCAAAGCTAACCTGTAGTGACATCTGTTTCTATATTCAGATTTGCCAACGCCAGCAGTCACAACTCTCTACTTGCTGGTTCAAAAGAGAGGAAAGTGGTGAGAGGGGGCTGATGGATCAAAAAGCCATGAGGATACTTTTATTTACTTAGTGGGTAAGTTGTGTTATCCCTGAAAAAAATGAGGCATATCTCTGATGTTTTTTTAGCTGGCTTGGACAAATATTGGGAAAAAATTATGAGTATAAAAAAGGGCCAGTCAAGCAGGACTGCCAAATTATATGGGCGGGGTAAGGACACAAAGAAAGGCCCTTGGCGAGGCATTTTAGACCTGTTTAAGTGTTTATTGACAGTTCAAGGGTATATCCATCCAGCCTTATGCTGATGTGTTAGTTTGTTGCCAAGTTATTTTTAGAAACCTTTTCTATTTTTATCCCATGTTTGAAGTTCTTGTAGTAGTTGTCTTTTACCTAACAAAAGAAGAAGCTGATATATTCCAGATTTCCAGGTACAAACTACTGAGTATGTTCCTTTAAAGCTGGACCTTGTTGTCTGTGTACAAGATGGCTTTTTATTCAGAGGAACAAAGTTCTGAGGATTACCTCTTTAAGATTGTTTTAATTGGCGATTCCGCTGTTGGCAAGTCAAATCTGCTCGTGAGATTTGCTAGAAATGAGTTTTACCCAAATTCAAAGTCAACGATAGGTGTTGAGTTCCAAACACAAAAGCTAGAAATTAATGGAAAGGAAATCAAAGCACAAATCTGGGATACTGCTGGTCAAGAGAGGTTTAGAGCAGTTACATCAGCATACTACAGAGGTGCGGTTGGGGCTCTTGTTGTGTACGATATCAGTAGGCGGAGAACATTTGATAGCGTTGGAAGATGGCTCAATGAACTCAACAGTAAGTTTGAAATCTCACTTTGTCGTTTTCTGTCGTTCATTATAATTCTGTTCGTGGGTCATGATAATAATTTGACGTGTTTGATTACGTTTTTTTATTTGATATTCTAAGTACCGATTCTTGCAGTTTGAGATATGTATCCTACTTTGATTCTCTAGCTTAGCACCTTATTCTCTTGTCTTTTCATTTTTCGGTAAGTTTGCCTTTTGTTAGTTTCTTATTTGTCTAATTAAAAGTTCGGAGTTCAGATCTGTATTTCTTGGCACCAACAATCATACATATCGATATTATTAATTTTTTGTTTATTTGGTAATCTTTGTGAAATTGTGAATCATAATCATCAAGTAATGCCCTACCCGGTGATCTGTGATTTCCTCCTGTTGGGAAAAGGATGACCCCGAGTTGTATGTCCTCCACTTTCAGTGATTCATTTGTAGAGTTGCTATTTGAAATTTTTAGTATATTAGTTGAGACTAGTTGAGGAACTTTCCAAGCTATTTGTTTTTCATAATACGAAGTAAATGATAAATTGTTGAGCCCTTCACCTAGGAAGTGTAAGAAACCTCAACAAGTTCAAAAAACTTGGGAACATTCTCAAATAGCTTGAAGAGCTAATTCAGAGCTCCACAACAAACTGTGCATGTTATGCAAAATTACAAACAACTGGTTTATGCCGTTGTACTGCTTATTTTCCTAGAATGACCATTGTTTTAGTCTTGTGGATTCAACCGGATACCCATACGAGTACACAAGTAAATCAACATACAAGTGGATGTCCGCCATCACCGTGTTTCAATTTACGTGGGAGAAAATGCCAACTAGTAAAGTAAGAGAATCATAATGTTAACTAATGTGTATTCTACAATTGAGCTAATAAACAAGAAGATAAAAAATTGTTTATAGAGCAAGTACATACTAACTGACAAGTGTATAAAGTGTGTGGTAAGTTGGTAGAAATAACTCGTTACTCCCTCGATATGAAAAACATGATCGACTACCTGTTATCTTATGCTCGTGTGCTTTGCTTTTACCATCCTAACTGCCATCTCTATCGCCAATGTGGGTGAAGTCTTAATAGAATTAGTAATGATGATTGTAAATACAAATTCGACAACGATCTTTATGGTCTGTTTGGAGACACCCCCAGTGCCCCACTGTCTCCACACCCTATCACTTCCAATTCTCTCTCTGCAGATTTCAGAGATGAAGTACTTTTATTTGAAATCAAGGTTTCCATAAAATACATTATGTGTTCCAACTTCCAACCACAATTTTGTAAGGCTTCCTACATCGAACCCCTTTTATGTCATAGGTTCCCTGTCATAGGCAGGGCCACAGGGGATTTCTGAGCACTAAGGTGCTGTTATTATAATTGTTCATTATACAAAAAGAATTACGTGTTGGATGTTTTGTGATTTTGTATCATGCATTCTGTTCTAGTAATTTCCATGTGACTACTTTCTTTGTAATTGAATTTGATCATCAAAGATATTTGCATGACAGCACATTCCGACATGAACGTGGTAACAATACTCGTTGGGAACAAATCCGACCTGAACGATGCTAGGGAGGTGTCAACAGCGGAAGGAAAGGCTTTGGCAGAAACACAAGGCCTGTTCTTCATCGAGACCTCTGCTTTAGATTCATCTAACGTTGCCGTTGCTTTCCAGACGGTCGTTAAAGAGATTTATGACATATTAAGCCGTAAAGTTATGCAATCTGACGAACTAAAGAAGAGTGACTCGTCATCATTGATTAACGGGAAGACTGTAGTATTACAAGAAGGTGAAATTAGTGATGTTAAGCAACCGAGAAAAGGTGGTTGTTGTAGTTAGCCTTGTTATGTGATTCCCAGACATAGCTGAATTGTTTTGACCATTAAGGTATTATTGTGAAACAAAATTACTTAAAGTTTGAGAGCTTTCTGGGAAATTGAGTTTGTTCTTTGTTTGGTGGGAAACAAGATTTGACCAATTGTAGCAAGCGTAATTGTTGGTAGTCGGTTCCGAGTACATGGTAATGGTAATGGACTTGTTTTGTTAGATGTTTTGGAGAGTTTTGTTACTCCAAATTTCAGTTTTTTACTTCTGAAAGAATTTTCTAGATTTAATTTCTAGATTTAATTTCGCACTTTCCCCCCGGAAAGCCGACCGACTATCAATAAGCGAAAACGAGGTGTTTTTTGACTAATTTTTGTGTACAAAAAATTCCTGGTCATGGGAAGTGAAGTATGGGTTCAATTATATTCTGGTTTGCTTCATTCGTTTCCTTTTCAGCCTAGCAATTTCCGTCAGGTTTCGTTCCGATTTAAATTAAACAAACCTGTAGTTGGTTTTATTTGGATAATAACAAGTAATGCACTTGCTCGAGAATAAACAATTACAATACGTTTTTGAAAGGGAGATATTATTCACGGCACGTTATAATATTTCCATATTCCGTACTAAATTAATTTTTCCATTTTCCATATTCGATATTCAAGATCTTGTAATTTCAAATCAAGTTCCGACTTCAATCAATCCTACTCGTATCCTTATCCAACTTATATCCAAGCCCTACAAGGAAACAAATCAAACAATATCAATATCAATATCAATATCAATCAATCTTCCATACCAAAACCCGATATTCCATATCCATAATTCCATATATCTCGTTTACTCGAATCGACTTTCCGATTTCCGTCCTCTTTTACCAGTCCCTTAATATGAAAAGGCATTCCTCCTCACACGTTAAAGCATTGAACCTATCACCTATATCACCTTTACCAGAACACAGAAACACAAAACCACAACAAACTCAACTCCATTAAATTCTTTCCCTTTTTCTCTCCATTCAAATTTCCTCTTTTCTGCATCAAAATATTTTTCCCCAAAATTCCCTTTTAATTATTTTCCAAGATCATCAATATATTCACATGGTAATATAAATTATATACTCGTAAATCTATCACACGTTAGAAAAACCGTTATTATTATTATAACATATACTCGTATCGTATGATTTGTATGGTTGTAATTGCATGATTTATTTCCCAGAATTCTTATCCATTGGACCAAAATTTCAGATTACAAGAACTAGGGTTCATCACAACATCATTAGATAATTAGATCAGATCTACTTTATTATAATTACCCATGATTCCATGAACAAGAATTAAATTAATTAATTCAAACATATAAATTCAGAAAATTTCATGAATTTATTAAAATCAAGATCTTAAAGGATATATACATCATCTGACCTAATTTAATTAAAGCAAACAAAAACAGGTTCCTTTTTTTTTTTTCCTTCTCTTTAATTAGTTTAATTAATCTGATAATAGCATACACAACAACAGTGATTGATTCTTTGTAATTCTTGACCTAACTATCGAAGGTGGGTGATTTAATTTGACATAAGGAGAATTAAAATTAGGGTTTGTTAAATTTTTAATTGTAATTCGTAGGTTTTCCCTAATCTTTACAAAGAACACAGATATACATATCCTGATATCCTGTAACCCTGATGCTCATATCAGTATATATCACCTCCTCAATTAAATCATTATCCTTCTTTTTCCAGAATTACCCTTGTCCTAATCTTTGTCTAATTTGGGTTTTTTAATTTCTTTTGTTTATGTTTCAACTTTTCTTGTTTTATTATTATTAGGAAATTTTATTTTTATTAAAGTGTGGAGATTGATGTGTTTTTTTCTGGGTTAGGGCAGATCTGACCAAAGAAGGGTTCCTGATTAGTGATTAATTTATTTTTTGATTTCTGGGATTTTCCTGTATTGCAGTTTTTGACTGTTTGGATTTATTAAGAATCCGGGTTGTTGTCGAAACGGTTTGATTTTGGGTTGGTCAATCAGACTTTCAGATATATAGATCAGGAGCATGTAAGTCATGTAACTAATCAGATCTGTATAAATTCTTCATAAGTTTATGTAACTGTATGAATTTTTGCATGAATAAGGGTTCTAACAGATTTGTGTTTCTTGTTTGATTTTTGTCGAATATCGGAATATATGATTAATTTCCCTGTCTGTATGCTGTGTGTGGTTCTGCATTCCTGAAGAATGATTTTCTATCTGTCTGATTGCCTCTGTGTAGCCTGTGAACAATCTTGTTCTAAAAAATACAAATCGATTTTTTAATAAAGAAGAATCATTAACCAGTTATTAAAACAGCAGGAATCGAGGGATCAACTGTCGGTCATTGTTTGATAACAATCTTTAATTTATGTCATTATGCTGCATGCCTGCATCATATCAATCAAACTGTTTAGTTCTTTTGAATCCCTGGAACCAGATTTTTTTTTCCCGTCGATTATTTAGGATCTCTGATATTCACACGATTGTTGCCATGGTACTTTGAAAATCCGTGTTCTTTGTGAGGATTTTCTGGGTGATCTTTGTATCTTCTTTATCTTATAATGCTATTTTCGAGCATTGATGGCTGTCGTATTTTGATGGTTTTCTGCAGTACAAATGGGGACAGAGCTTCTCAGAGCTTGTCTAAAAGAAGAGGATGTTGACTTTCCAGCAAGGCCACCTGGTTTTGAGGCATTCACTTCATTTAATAAATCGAAAAAGATTGAAAATAGTGATGAACCTTGTTGCTCAGTTTCTTCAAATCTCTCACAACAAGAATCGGTCAATGTTAAAAGAGAAACTGATCCAGGTGGTCCTGCAAAAATTATAAGATCCCTGAGGCGTAGATCATCGACAAATCCTGGTCGATACAATCAATGCTCCGACGAGGAGTCTGATGCGGAGCAGCTTGATCAGGTAATGTCTTGTTTGTGTAGTGCTCTTTATCAGCCAGCTACTATCTTTTTAATCAAATTTTACATCCATATATGTTTCATTTATCATGCAGAACTTTCCTACGAAGCCAGCACTTCCAAAAGGGGTCATTCGGGGTTGCAATGAATGTCAGAATTGCCAGAAGGTGTGTCTGTTGCTTATAGACGAGTCAATTTGACTTAGCTGGTTGCCTTTTGTAACTTTTCTGTTAGCTAATTTGTCTTTGTTTGGTCATACCTTATTAGATATTAGTTTAATATAGCACGTCGAGAGCACCTTGGTTGCAATGCTTAGTAAAGCATTACTCAAAACGCCTTGGCGCGACTTAGGTGCGCCTTTTGCATAACTTGCAGCTAGCGAGGCACACGACTATGCAATTCTTATGTTTTTTTTCTTTTAGCACGTTTACTATGTCTTCCCTTTGCCATGGGCCCTCACCTCTTCCTGCCATAGTACACCTAAAACCCTTTAACACTAAGCGCTAGATAATAATAATATGAGGTTTGGGTTGTGAAACTCGAGAGTTCGTGGATAGGGTCTGGTCTACTTATTGATGTGAACTTCTTGGACTTCAGACTTTTCTCTATTTAAAGTCTTTGCTAATAGAGTCATTGCAGGTGATTGCAAGATGGCATCCTGAGGCTGCTTGTAGGGCTGACCTGGAGGACGTTCCAGTATTTTACCCAAGTGAAGAGGTCTGATCTTCATAAACTATTTAACTATATACTTCACTGTGCTTCTTATATCATTATGTCTAATGCCTGTTCGTTGGAGGTCTGATATGTTAATGTTCTGCAGGAATTTAAAGATACAATACGGTATATAGAAAAGATACGCCCTGAAGCTGAACAATATGGAATTTGCCGTATTGTTCCTCCTGCTTCATGGAAACCCCCCTGTCGTTTGAAGGAGAAAGAGTTATGGGAAATGTCTAAGTTCAGTACCCGTGTACAGAAGGTAGACAAACTGCAAAATCGTGATGCATCAAAGAAACTATTAAAAGGTCACATGAGGAAGAAAAGAAAACGATGCTCGAGAATGGGGATGGAAAGTGCACCTGGGGGTGGAAAAACCCTGGAACCTGGAGAAACTGAGTTTGGTTTTGAACCGGGACCTGAATTTACTTTAGATGAATTTCAGAGGTATGCTGATGATTTCAAAGCCCAATTCTTCGGTAATGAAAAGTGTTTAGATGAGAAGTCGGAGCCATCCCTTGAGGCTATAGAGGGTGAATATTGGCGAGTAGTTGAGAAACCTACTGAAGAAATCGAGGTATGATATATTGAGCGGATTGAGCCTAATCTGTAGGACCATTTCATATAATGGAATTACTTCATGCTTTCTTGTTGTCCTGTTATTAATTATTACTCGAACGTTTTTCTAGGTTCTGTATGGGGCTGATTTGGAAACTGGTGTTTTCGGTAGTGGCTTCCAAAAAATGTCTAGCCAGTGTGAATCCACTGATGATGAATATGTCAAATCTGGATGGAACTTGAACAATTTACCAAGGCTTCCAGGTTCTGTCCTTTCCTATGAAAATGCAGATATATCAGGCGTCCAAGTACCATGGTTGTATGTCGGAATGTGCTTTTCGTCTTTTTGCTGGGTAAGTTCATAATGGTGCTTTGTTGTTAGTATGAACTATGAACAGATTCTCCGGGTTATGCATGAATATATTCTTCAGTTGTGCATGAATATACAAATGAACATGAAGTTTCTTTTTATCATTCCATAATCCATACTGTAAGTATCTGTAAATATTGCCAAGATGAACAGTTATAAGCTTCTGTTTGTGGATTTGAAGCATATTGTCTAGAAAACACATGTATACTCATCTAGAAAGTCCTACGCGTAAAGTATATTATTGCTTAAGCTCATGAAACAAAACCTCTTGCTCTTTTCATGAAAAAGTTGTCATAACACACCCTTAGAATTACTTTAGGCCAGAAACATGTATTGTTTCCGTCTTATGCTGACACCTTGACATGCACCCACGTCCGACACCTACAGGCTACAGCTAAGTCTGAAGTAACATAGCTCCGTAATGTTGGCGTTTTACTTTAGGATAGCAGAACATGTCATATTCCTTCGAGGTTAATCTCATCCCAATTTTGCCTATTTTATACTTAAATTTTGCACTTTGTACCTGTTATGTGAAACAGCATGTTGAAGACCATCATCTATACTCTCTGAATTACTTGCATTTTGGTGCTCCGAAAATCTGGTATGGTGTTCCTGGGAGTGAAGCAACTACATTGGAGGATGCAATGAAGAAACATTTGCCTGACCTCTTTGACGAGCAGCCTGATCTCCTCCATAAATTGGTTAGTTGAAATTGTGCAAACTTTTAGTCTTGGCTTCTTCCTCTTTTTAGTCAGAAATATGTTGGTATTAATTACAATAATTAATAAAATGTATAAGATCCATCTAAAACTTGTTATTGTTTTTATGATCTTCACAGGTCACACAACTTTCTCCATCCATCCTTAAATTAGCGGGTGTACCTGTATATCGGTGTGTTCAGAATGAAGGGGATTTTGTCTTGACTTTTCCCCGGGCATATCATGCGGGATTCAACAGTGGGTTCAACTGTGCAGAAGCAGTGAATCTGGCTCCTATTGATTGGTTTCCACATGGGCAAAGGGCCGTGGAGCTTTATCGTGAGCAACAAAGAAAAACAACTGTCTCTCATGATAAATTGTTGCTGGGAGCCGCCAGAGAAGCTGTAAAAGCTAACTGGGAACTTAACTTACTTAGGAATTATACCGTCGATAACTTGAGATGGAAAGATGTTTGTGGAAGGGATGGAATCTTAGCAAAATCTCTCAGGGTATGTTTAATTCTCAGTTTTTATTACTCTGATAGATGTGAACTTGTGCTGGTATAACTCCTGTATTCACGTGTGAGACCTACCCACATACCAATGTATTCTCTCTTCAAGTAATAATGCTCGCTAGTAAATGGGTTGGTTTCATGCTCTCACATGTAAGACCGTCTCATATACCAATGTATTCTCTCTTCAAGTAATAATGCTCGCTAGTAAATGGGTTGGTTTCATGCTCTCACATGTAAGACCGTCTCATATACCAATGTATTCTCTCTTCAAGTAATAATGCTCGCTAGTAAATGGGTTGGTTTCATGCTCTCACATGTAAGACCGTCTCATATAAGTGACAACAACAATAGTCAGGGTATCAAGGACTCCTGTGAATGCCGGGGAGTGGGGGTTGTACTTGTATATATGCTCACCCACCACATTGTATCCATAATGATAATTGCATCAAAACTTGCATCGAGCGACTTTTACTTCACAATAAAAAGTAGCACACTTAGTTTAGGGACTTATTTTGGTTTATTCTATTTTAATCCAGAGACAAATGATGGTAATTGTGGTTGATGTGGAGCTGATCGTTTTTCAATTTTTGTGCAGTCACGTGTTGATGCAGAGAATGTGAGAAGAGAATTCCTTTGTAAATACTCCAAGGCAGTGAAGATGGATAGCAGTTTTGATGCAAA